>JAIPRM010003272.1:0-21987 GCA_025469315.1 Stegophylla sp. TES_Ste_2020 | reverse complement strand
TTTGTTTCTTTAATTTAATCAAGCTGTTTAAATTTAATGTTTTAATAATTAATAAAAAAAGATTTATCGATAACATTAATATCGTAATCAATCAAATATAATAATTTTACATATAATATTATTTTGGGATATTTTCACAAGAACACAGAGTATACGACCTTAACCAGTAGATATACGGTATTTATTCAAAATAATCAGAAGGTATACGGCGTATACCACCGCATACCCTCCACTACGGACCTGCCTTGTATACATAATACTAAATTGTACACTTGTATAATACTCACGGATATATTATATAATAAACGTATATTTATTATACATGTCTGCGAAATACTTTATAATATTATACACTATACACAGCGTATTAATATTTCTTAAAGAATAGTTATTAGTAATGTTATGAAATAATTATCCTTTTAAAATCATATTTATCATTTTTTTAAAATCTCACAGATATAAAATTTTTTAAATATTATGTATTTTTATATTATATCTGTGTAAAATCTTCATTTAAAATTATTCACCACAGATATATACAATAATTATATATCTGTGTGACTGTTAATGACAAAAATAAAAATATTCTATGACAAATTGACAAACAAATATAATTATTATTATAATATAACAAGGGAATAAAAAAAAGCCGGACATACTTCGCATGACGAGTATTTTTCGCGTCTCGAGTGTGAAGCTCTTAATGGTTGTATTGAATTTCAAAGAAACGATAAATCATTTCTTCAATAAAACGATTCTGAACGAGGGAAGTTAATAATATAAAGAACAAATGAAATGAGAAAAAAATGTTAGAAAAATGTCCAAATTTTTTTTTTTCACATTTCCAAAATTTTCTTGCGCCAAAATCTTTCATATATGATTTTCTATCCATGTTTAAATTTTCATATAGTTCAGATCAAAAAATTATGGTTTCCGAGTCGTTTTTGTCAAATTTTGGGTAGTTTTTTTTAAAAAAAAAAATTGAAGAATTGAGAAATTAAAAAAATGACCTCTCTAAAGTACAATCTAGAGGCAAATCCGGTTTGAAAAAGTTACTGATCGAAACTTTTGGACAAGTATTTCCGTACAGAAAGTTGTACACAGAGAAGAAAATAAACATCATTGTAAAAATACTAGCTTCTTCACTTCGTTCAGAATCTAAAATAGTAATCTTTACATTTTTGATAATTTGAAGTCGGCAACAGCTGCTGATTCGTTATGACTATTTTTTCGGCCGATGTTCTTATCATTTTCGGTCAACTGCTATAGATAATAATTTTATTATCCGCACAGTGTAGCCACCACGACGAAACCAATGCACACACACCCACACCCATAAAAAATAATCTTCATCGTCCACACTTGGTGACAACGGCAACCTGCGGTGTTATCCTAGTCTGTTATCAAGAAAATTTTCATATAATTTTCTTCGTCGGCTGTTTGACACTGTTTCTGGGCTTCTGGCAACATCAAACACTACCCGTAGATGACATTAATTCTTGGTGGCTCGTTCCTTTGGCATTTTTCCGAAATCTTTTACGGTCATACACGACAATGAGCAAGGTGTACAAAGAAGACGAGATCAGCATTCGAGTTGATCGGTGCCTGTACGATTCGGCGATAAAATTCTGTAAGCATAATTTCTCGCTGCAATCGATATCATTGAACGAATGAAAATTTATAGAGTCAACCGTTTCATCTGCCGTTGTGTTCGTCTCGTGTCGTTCGCTAAAAATTATTTCGGTCTTAATGACAATACCTGTTGAGAATTTCATCGAACCATTTTGCCTCGATATAGTTAATAATATTATGTAGTCATGTTGAATTTTTCAGACCGATTTTCAAAGATTTTGGTCTTACAGCATTTACTTAGATTTACCCATTTACCATAATATCATCTGTTAGTAAATCTGTGCCCGCAGAATAGATTAAATTAGAACAAATTATGTGAAAAATAAAAACACTATTGGTCTTTTGACCTTGTTAATTACACGCTTTGAAACCATTGGTAATATTCTAATGACACATTAATTAATTATTATACACATCAGTACTTAATCTATATTAGATTTTACATCAATCGATAGACCTTAATATTCTCTTAGAATATTGATATTATAGTTCATAGCAAATAGTTTTATTGTGATTAACGATATTTTGTTTGCTTAATAGGTGGTGGCCTTAGTATTGGAGCTGTTGCATCATTATTGTTTTTCAAACGTAAGTTTATGTATATTACTAAATAATGCACTCAGTTTTGCCTGGGATTAAAAAAAATACACCATAAATTACCCTTAACTTATGATAACCATTTGTTTTAATTATTACCACAATTGACCTCTATTCTTATAATAATAATAATAATAGTATTTTTAGGATAGTAATACTTTTCTTTGACTTCAAATACTTAATAATTTACAAATTAATTAAATTAACAAACAAATTATTATGTTAATAAAATTCTTTGAAATATCTTTTATATTTTAATAATAATCCTTATAAAATATACACATAAACATGCATTTAAATTTTTTTTTTTTTAAATAATAAATTTGGTTTAAAAGAATCCTAATTAAATACATACATATTAGAAATAACTTTGTATATTTTAATTTGAAATTTTGTGATTTAATTTAAATCATTAATTTATTATAAAAACAAATATTAACAATGAGTAAGGTATAAAAAATGAGCATATGACAAATAATTGAAGCTGTTATGTCATACCAGTGGTTCTCAATCTTTTTAGGACCACAACCCAAATTTTTCTTCAAAAACCCATCGCGACCCACACGGATTTACTTTTATAGGATGAAAAGTAGTTTTTAAAGAAAAACAAAGTTAGATTAATACATTTATTACTTAGTAATTAATTGGTTTATAATGAATATAATTTTACAAATGTATGCAAATGTGCCACTTCATCATTTTGACAGTGGAATTTCATTAAAAACTTAAATTTATAGGAATCTATGCAAGTAAATAAATTTCTGGTGACTCCCCAAAATTTGACTCGTGACCCACACTTTGAGAAATGCTGTGTTATACTATTACTCTAAAAATTAATAATCTATTAAAAATGTTACAATTTTAATTTGGGTCAATTAATAATTTTTATCAAACTAAGAAATATATTTGAAATGTATAGTACTGAATTTCATGTGTTAAAGATACCAAAATTAAAAATTGTTTTCATGCATTTTGTACAATATATTTTTTTATTTATTATAAATATATGTGTGTAATAATAATTCAAGCTATATTGATATGCCCAAAGTTAAATTTTAATTTACACATTTATTAAAAAGTATTATATTACCACGTATTACATGTCTTATCTGTGATGTTACATTAATTAAACTTGAATACAATTAAGTTTTTAAATAATTCCTACATTCATAGGTTTCAAAATTAAAAAATTTAAAAAAATGTATTAGCACAAAAATGTAAAATAAAGTTTTCACCAAATATTTATATAATGTTATGTTTGTGTAATATCTATTTAGAAATGGTGGTAAGAACATCCGTTTTTGATAAATCCTATTAAATGAAATTGTTTTATTATAATTTGAAAATGAAGAATATACTTTAAATAAACTAGACATTATTTAACGGGTTCAAAACTTTTTAGCTGGCAGTTTCCTATTTTAGACTAACTTTATGTCTTGCTGTGAATATCATGACAAATTAATTAAATTTTAAAAATAGTCGGATAAAACTTCCAGACACAATTTTCGATAATCAAATAAATAATTCAGAAAATTATATAATAATTTACTACAACAAATACATTTACTTCTATAGACATAAATTATTTTTATAAATTCAAGATTAATTAGTAAAAATTAACCACAATACATTTTTAATAATTTTTGTATAGACTGTGGTGCCTCTGAAGTGGGCTCACAGAGCCCTTAAAGTACCATTTTTAACAATTACAGAACTGCTGCCCTAGTTAAATTAAATACTGTTTTGATGAAGTAACAATGATAACTCATCCGATTAGGTGTAAATATTTTAACACTGAAAGTTACTTTACATAATCTATTTTTATTTTTAACCTATTTGTTTGTTTTATCTAGGTAAGAAGTGGCCACTGATCATGGGTTCCGGTTTTGGATTAGGTCTTGCTTATGAGAACTGTGAAAAAGACTTGAAGGAATATTTCACGAGTGTATAATTGATTAAATAGCATTTAGGCAAAAACAAAATAGCCTTAGACTTCAGAGTCAAACAATGTGTTTTTTTACACAGTATTTTCTTTTTGTTCAATTTTATTGTTGTAAGTAGTATTTTTTGTTTTGATTTTGTAAATTGAATAAAAATATAAGAATATGTGGAATCCAAAAATGTTTAATAATCTGTACAACATTAAATTTGTAACACTCATTTATATAAAAAAAAAAAAAAAATAGTAAATTAAAAATAATATCTAACAATTATTTAATATTATGAAATATTGTCAAATGTATTTTTAAATTATTTAAGTCATGACTAATATAATTACAGCTATGGCACTGTGGTGGCTGGTTCAAACATCTTTTGTTTGGAGGTAATACAACGTATCCTTTTGTCTGTAATTCAGAAATAACTTCTGAAAAAAAAAAAAAAAAATCGCAATTTTAACACTATACAAACTTACTAAAGACTTTAATTTCATATTATAATAGGTCTATTGATAAATCAAAATGGTCTTATTGTATTAAACCCTAAGTTCATAAAACAGTTTTATGATGTAAAATCTTTGTGAAACACATTCTACATCGTACCATTAAATTAGAAAGTGAGTTAATATTTTTATAAAAATCAAATACTTTGTTTTTGCAAACTAATAATGAAACAGAACTTAATTTTGTCATTGTGTAAATATTCAAAACTATTTTAGTAAATACTCATCAAAAACAGACAACCTAATTCAATTATGTGTTTAATCAGTAAATTGTACTCCCTTCAATCTGCTGTCTATTCAGTTTAAGTTTGCCTGGTTTTTCACATACATGCTGAGCGGTTGTAACTGACTGTTACACCCCCTGATCATAATCTAAGTGTTCTGTGAGTGGTCATTTTGCTTTGCTTTCCTGTACTATACTTATGAAGGAATTTTCAAAATAGAATAAAATAATTGGAAAACTATTGATGCACGTGGATTTTAATTTACACCTTCGTATTCAGGGCCGAAAAATACGTAAGATGGCGAAAAAACTACTTACTACCTTTTGAGTGTTAATTAGAAATATTATAATAATTTGTCCGTAATATCTCTGATTTTTTCTAGCAAACCCTTGTAAAATGTTTAATTCTTAGTTCGCTCGAAATTTTATAGCATCAAAATATTCATAATGCAATTCTCTATCTAGGCACCAAGTTTTGAAAAAATCGGTGCGGCCAATTTTCTTTTATGTACGTTAAAGAGTGTAATTTAGGTAAAACTAACAGAAATTATTGAGAAATTGGAAAAATGATTTCTCTTGTGTACCATTTGGGTGTGATTCGGGTTCTACAGAGATACTGATCGAAACTTTTGAACAAGTATTTCTATAGAAAAAAATGTTCACGGAAAGAGAAAAAAAAATTAAAAATTAAAAAAACACATCATTGTAAAATCATAAGCTTCTTCACTTAGTTCAAAATCTAAAAGAAATATCATTGTAAAATCACTAGCTTCTTCACTTAGTTCAGAATTTAAAATTACCTTCTTTTGTCAAGAATGCAAAATCAACACAAATTAATATTTATTAATTCATTTCATTAGCACTGAAAAATTAAATAAATATTGCATATTTACACAACACTTGTTCATAATTAAATTTACAATGAACATAAAACACAATCATATAGTAATAAAAAAAGGATTGTTACCATTACAATATGGTATTGTTACATGGTAGTAATTTCAAATTTGGAAAATAATGTAATACTAACATTTAAAAAAATGTTATTGGAGTAAACGGTCTAAAATTAATCTCAAAAATTGCAAAAAAAATTTATTAAGTGGGTTCCATATGTATACTACTGACAGAAAACAATGACATTTTAGTGTATAAAATTTTTTTTTTTACCAATTAACAAAAAACTTTAGATACTGCCATATATCAGCTCAAGATTTATAACTTAGATCATACTGAAGTAAAATAACAATTTACAATGTCTATATTGCAAGGCAGTCTATAGATAAAAGTACACAATATTTTATATTTAAGACAAGTACTCCAACAAAATACTTAAACAAATAGATAGACAGTAAACAGTAGGTAGTAAAATTATCTAGTAATGATAAATTGGTTACATAACACAGAACTGAATACTGAAGTACTATTTTTCTTTTTCTTTTTTTTTTAAGGTACTTCTATTTAAACATTTCAGCATAGGTATTTATTAGTCAAATATGAAATGAGGTATACTTTATTTGTCATCTTGCTTCAGAATATGAGAAGTTATTTAAAATTAATATTAATATTTATAAACCCATCAGTTTATTAAATTCACTTTTGATTCAAATTGTTATTAATAATCCTCGAAGGAAGACAGGGAATAAAACATCTCACTTTGATACTCATTCCCACCCATCACGTTAATTGCTAATGTTTTTTTTTTTTATGAGGGAGGGTAATTACATTGTATTCAACAGGATAAATCCATATAAATCAAAATCAATGAATTTTCCTAAATTTTATTTACTGTAAGTGGGTATGAAGAATTTCGTGTGAAACGAATTCCACTGGTATGGAAGTTTCATGTGGACACCGTTGAAATCTTTGCTGAGTATGTGTAGGTGCAATCGGTTCATTGACGGAAAAGAGTGGTATCCGGACCTGCAATGAGCAAAACGTAAGGATGATAAAGTAATGAACAATGTCAACAGACTCTTCGACTACCAGCAGAACGGATGGATGGCGAGCGAACGCGTTCTTTTTCTACTCACTGAAAACTGTGGGCGGGCAGTCCTGTCTTGCGCGTCACGTATTCCAATCCTTTGAGTTCCATGTATAGGAGTTTGGGTATATGCAACTCGTGAAGGCAGCGTACGTCCTTTATGTCTTCCTTGGGCAACACTAGATAGTGGTGTTTGGATTTCGGGTAAATGTCCGGGATGATCGCGATGAACTCGTCCGAGTACACCGCCACCTTTGGGTCGTACATGGCCAGAATCAAATTGTTTTTCGCGTCGTAAATGGGCGCCATGGCGGCGGCGGTGCGACGGATACGTCCGACAACGCGGCCGTCGCGTTCTCACGCCCCTTATAATACGTATTACCTTTTCAGTTTTCGGTTTTTGACCGCGCACACAACGTAAACTACCCGTGGAAACGACTTGTGGACTGCGGCCAGTCTACGATATCTGGCGCCATGCGCGACTGGGTTACACTCCTGGTATAACCACATACCGTAACGTGGGTAACAACAATGGGTGAGGGGGAGATGCGTTATCAACTCCGTGAGGGGGCTAGCTGCTGCAACTGATAACGCTCATGTGTTGTATTTCTATTGTGCGTAGAATGTAGATTGTGTGTGTATAATTACTTTGTTGAGGACGTCTCTGCGTTTCTCACCTCAGCTGTCGTCCCCGTCGCAGCTCAGTGCTCTTTTATTATTATTATTATTATTATTATTATTATTATTGTACTTGTAGTTGTGCGTTGTGCGGCGACCAGCCATTGTTGTGACGCTGCTCCACCGCCGACGTTTTTTTAACCGCCGTACTCGTATCTCGGACGTCACGCTTGTAGTGTACACGAGCCACCGTCCATACTAATTACCCAAGTTCACATTTTTGGCGACGCCGCATAGAAAACAATACCGAAAGTCGACGACTCGTCCGACTGTTGCTATATTGCAGCTGTCCCTTCGTCGGACAATGACGTGCGACCGTCCGACGAAAGTTTAGCCTCGCCAGGGTTGCATACACCGAGATAGCGGTCGGACGTGACCGTCGTGCAGACGACCTACACTCGTTGCGAAGAACAAACCTACGACGATGGCCGACAAGTGAGTACTGACTAGGCATAAACAGCCACGGGTTACTACTAGTGCTGAGCATCTTATTCACTCATAATTTTTGGACAATTTATGATTATCAAAACTTTCGGGAGTTCACTTTGTATTTTCACCGACTCCCTCCACTCGTCTCCCGTGAAGTCTCGTTGGACGAACTAGACTTAAATACTTGTGCATTGCACATCTCAGAAATACTTCTTTCACACTGTTTAATAATTAACATTACCTGTACCTATGTGATTCTCGGAAGTAAGTCCCGTGAGACGCTACTATTGGCGCTGGTGGAAAATGTACATTAGCAATCAACACCAATTGCTGTGCCATATTCACTAATGAATCGTGAGAGGCTACTGTGTAACATGTTTATTGTTATTACAAATTAGGGTTATTGTTCTGTAAAGAAATATGCATTAATCTCACCTCTTTTCTTGTTAGGATATGTTAGGTATACAATCTATAGTCAATAAAATTAATATTAGTTTCTACAGTTCTAACAGTGGTGCTTTCTTCAGTGTTATCTATATTAATATGCTTGCTGTATATATTTTGTTCTCAATATTATTTATAATTGGTTTGTATACAATTTGATTATTAGGAAGATATATATTATAATTTATTCTTGTATATATTAAGAAAGAAAAAAAATTTGGATACCAAGGTTGATACCTATTATTAGTAGAAGCTGGCCAATAGACAATAAACTAATGTTGTACCCAATTATAAAATGTATTTACCTAATTTAGTTCAATCTAATACAATAAATTTGGATACAAAGAGTTGGGCCAGTATGTTTTTCTTGTAGTAACCTTAAAAAGTAAAGATACTTTACTCTTCATAGATTTAACCAGTAGCTGTTGTATATGGTTAGAATGAGCTTTCTTAGTAATTGGTTGAAATTTGAAACAGTGAACACTGATACACAACTGACACTATTTGTGATTATCATAAACTTGAAAACACTAGAACTCAGAAATTGTGTTTATATAAAATACCAAAATGCAAATCATAATACTATGTAGGTTATGCATACTAATAAAATAATTAATAAAATATATATATATATATATATCAGCAAAACAAAACAAGTAAGTTGATCTGAATGTGTACATTATAAGAAAAAGATTAACGTCCTACTTGTAGAAACCTAACATTTGTTCTGTAATTCGATATATTTTGTTCGTTAAACTCGATATATTGTTAAACCTATAGTTAAAATATACAATATGATGTGCCCATACCAGGACCTAGCATTTTGCTAGTATCTTTTTATAAGTGATGTCGTTGTGATTTCTATGTATGTTCCATTATTAACTAGATAACTTTGTATTTATTGAATTTTATTTAGAGATACATTCCTATGGGTGTTAACGTATCGATGGTGACAATCCAAAAGGGCATAAGTGACACTTTTTACAAAATTAGGTTTTTGTTATTATGGAATAAGAGACATCATTCTCTAACGATTGTTCTTACCCATTTATCGATTATAAACATTTATAATAGGTGTATAGATAAGGCCAAAACCGAAAACAAACTGGGTGGCCCAAAAAGATTTAGGTACTTTTTTTATTTTTACTTATTAAATTTAATTAATTTCATCAGATTTCATTGAATTGAATGTGTCAATTACTATATTTAAATTAATTCTGCTTTTTCTTTCATTCTTAACGAATAATAATGACAAGCTGTTCAATGTCTTTCTCGTGCTATTTTGCTTCGAAAATAGTTTTTGATCATTTTCAACATCAAAAACGTTCACTCAGCTTTTGTCGTTGTAACAGGAATGATCAGAAACATTAGAAGAGCCTTGCAAACATCCGCATAGCTTGTGCACATTGAGGAATTTTGAATGATGAAGAAATGAGTCAACTCTTTGACGCCTTTCATGGAAATAATTTTGAAAAATAAAACTCAATTGGTGTATGCTTTTCATTACCGTATAATTTTTACTATCAAATTGGAATATGTAGACAATTTTACCTTAATCATCAGGGCGCATATTACCATATATTATGACAAACAGACATACAAAATGCAGAAGAACCGTCGAGTTAAAACTTATTTTTTTTATGTTCCCTTCCTAGGGGCCCTGGAACAATGTCCCGGTAACCTCTTCGTAGTTTCAGCCCTGATTATGTTAATAGTAAAATGTTCTATAATATACTAATACATGCATTTCAATTGTGGTAAATATTGATTTCAGACAACTCAGTAACGTCGAAGAAATCAGTGAAGAAGCCATAGTTAATTCAGAATCAAAAGAAAATGAAGGAGGTGGGTGGTGGGATTCATTATACTCTGCAGCTAAGTCTAAAGTATGATATTTATTTTAATTATACTATTCAATTATTATAATGAAAAAAATGTGGCAGATAATGTAGATTTTAATAAATCATTAATTATTTTAGTCGGCTGAAGTGTTGGAATCTGTTAAACGTGATCTAGGTGAACTTACAACAATAGTTACAACTGAAACCAGTAATATCGTCTTAAACACTACCAATGTTGTTAAAGACACATTACAAGTATGTTGAATATTTATATATACTCTATACTAGATAAATTTATTAAAGTGAATACACATTCTTTTTTTTTTTTTTAGTTGGAAAATCCAGAATCAACTGCAAACACAATGAAAAAATCAGTAAGCTCTTTTCTGGACCAAATGTCCAATGCTTTGAACCCTTTGCCTGATGATGAAGACGAAGCACTTATGATTGTTGGTTCAGATACAGTTACACTATCTAGGCTCCAGGTGATTAATTAGTTATCGTTTTATAGTCAGATCATTTGAAAGACTCATTTTATATTATGATATTATAAAATAAAATAAAATTTGATTAAGTACCTATATTAACAGAGTTAATCATTGAATTAGAATATTTTTTTCCAATTTTTAACCAAATAGTTATAATGTATAATCCTACTTACTATATAAAAAATAACTATAATATTTTATGCTCTCAAATACTAATTTCTTGCAATATTTTTAGCTGTTAATAAATCAATATAATGAAATTTAAAGATATTAGTGATTTGTGTTTTATAATTGATAATAATGTCATCACCAATAGTCAAATGAATTTTAGGTACCAAGAATGTAAAAAATAGAAATATATTTTTACTTACATTTAATAATGCAAAATACATTTTAATAAATATTCCTTTTTTTTTTAACTTTAGTTAAATATTAATAAAATACCTTTATATATATATTATGTGTTTGCATTAAAAAGTACGTACTATATTAAAATATTTTTTTTATCTTTAATGACACCTCATTTGGTAATTTTTAGGCTCAGATTTACACTTTAGCTAATGATCCAAATACATTTTTATTGAAAATTGATGATCAACTGGATAAAAGGTATAAAGCTTGGTTGGATTGGGTGAAAAGTGGTGACAGTAGTTTGTTATCAAATGAAAAGCTCACCAAAATATTAAATGAGTGTGCACCATTGCGTGAAAACTACCAGAAGCTTGTACCAGATTCTGTTTCACATGCAGACTTTTGGTATCGATTTTTATTCCGAAAGGCTTTATTGGAAGACGAAGATGCTAAACAGCAGAGACGATTAGAAAAAGAAAAACAAGAAGCGGAAAGAATAGACTTCCATAAAGGTACATAACTGTTGTCAATCATAATATGCAATATTAATTTTATAGAGAGTTTATTTAAAATTTATAGAGTTAACTCCATTGTCTGATATAGAACTTTCCGAAAAAGAACAAGAGGAAATTTTATCATCATATGATGAAGAACGTAAGTTATCATCAAAGTCTAATAGCCCTATAGAAGGTAAATGTATTGTTCGTCATTTTTACTGTAATATTGAAAAATAATTTAATTTTGACCAAAAATTTTTTTAAATTGTTCGATACAGACATGAAAAAGGATTCAAAATCAAAACAAGAGGATATTCCATCTACAGCTTCTTCAGTTACGACTTCAAGTTTGGACAAAGGTGATTATTAAAAGTAAAAGGATTTTGAAAGGTGAAAAATGATTAAAACATTTTAGGAATTCTTAAATGCATTTGAAAATATGATATTAGATAGTATTGTAATCCCTACTTTGTTACACTCGATTTATTAAGAATAGTATAATTTTGGATTTAATATTAGAATATGGGGATTTAATTTATCATTAAGAAAGGTTTTGGTCATATAGAATCTATTAATACATAAATATATCAATTAATAAAGTATAGAATCAACAACATTTATTGTAAAATTTAAAATTGTGTAAAATTTAATTGTGTATTGAAAATGACAACTATTAATGTTTTTTTTTATCATTAACTTCGTTCAGAATTGTATTGAAGAAATGATTAATCGTTTCTTTAAAATACAATACACCCACTAAAAGTATTTTACCCGAGAATCAAAGAATACTTATTGTGTAAAATATTTCCGGCTTTCTTATCTATACTAACTTATCTTTGTTTTGCTTTACTTTATTTTAGTTTACTTATTAACGCTTTACTTTTGTTATATTGAATGTCAGTTGATATAATGATTTCAAATTATAATCAATAAATCATTTTTCATCCAATTATATCTAATATAATTAAATTTAACAGGGTGACTTTTAAATAATTGAAGGAAAACATTTTTATATAATGTTATGGCCCGGCCTTATATCAAGTTAATTTTATTAAATCTTATAATTTAAATAACTGTTTCTAACAATCAAATTAAAACATTTATTTGTAGAGATTTTCATTTATATGAGATTCAATGATATTTTAGATTCTGAATGAAGTGAAGAAGCTAGTGTTTTTACAATGATGTTTATTATTTTTTTTTTTATTTTTAATTTTTTTTTTTTTTTGCTGTTTACAACTTTTCGTATAGAAATACTTGTCCAAAAGTTTCGATCAATAACTTTATGAAACCGGATTTGCCTCTAAATTGTACTTTAGAGAGGTCATCTTTTGAATTTCTCAATTCTTCAATTTTTTTTTTGGAAAAAACTACCCAAAATTTGACAAAAATGACTCGGAAACCATCTTTTTTTGATCTGAATTTTATGAAAATTTAAACATAGATAGAAAATCCTATAAAAAAGATTTTGGCGCAAGAAAATTTTGAAAATGTGAAAAACAATTTTGGACATTTTTCGAAAAAATTTTTTTTTTCTTATATTATTAACTTCCTTCGTTCAGAATCGTTTTACTGAAGAAATGATTTATCGTTTCTTTAAAATTTAATACGCCCGTCAAGAGAATACCACCCGTCGTGCGAAGTATGTCCGGCTTTTTTTTTTTAATTAATATCGCTTCAATTGAAAAATGAAATTAATGAAGTGTTCAATTAATTACCTTGTATTTAATCTTATTTTATTCAAGTAGTTTCAATCAAATTAAATCCTTAATATCAACAAAATATAAATTATTTTTTAAATACTTAGGTGTTATAACTATTTTATTTTAAACTTAATTTAACTTAGATTTACTTTAATCAGTTGTATTATTGAGATATTACAACTCGCTGTCCATTATATTTTTAAATAAAATGTAATATAGCATATCATATTGTAACATCATACTTAATTATTGAAGTACAATTTAGATAATTAAAATTTTAATTAATATATTAGTGGTATGGTTTAAAGGAAAATATCAATTATTCTTGAAATCTCTATATTTAATCTCTAGAATATATACTAGTAATTATAAATTGTTCTGTAAATAATTTTCCTCAACATCAATTTTGTAAAGATTTATGTAATTTTAATTGCTTTTATCTATTATTTAGCTCGTAAAATTTGTTTTGCTACCTTAAATTTATAATATTTAATAATGTAAACTGACAAAACCATTTTTTCTCTTGGTTTTATTTTTCAGTGTAGTAAAAACCCATTTTTTTTTTTTGTGTCTATGTGCTACATATAATTGCAAACATTTTAATTAAAATAATAATTATAAAACCATAAATCATAACTGTATCATGAATACATGTGTATGTGTGTACCAGCCATGAGCTGATTGACACCTTACAAAACTCAAGGTGACTACTGCAGAACAGTACACATGCACAATCAGTCTGAGTCTATTGGAAATCTAAAATAGAAACATTTACATATACAATATTCATATTTTATAATATGTCTATGAATAGAAATAATTTTTTTAGGTTATTGCTTCTATTGTTAATAATGTTTTCCAATTATCTTAAACATCAATAGACAACTTAATAATAATAATAAATAAAAGAAAAAACTATTAGGCCACATGTACATTGGCGAGCGGTTAGCGGCACTCTGATTTAAACTATATAGGTTTAAATTTTTTTCCCAGCCACTCACTGCTTGCCAATATTCATGCGACTTAATAATTTTTTCTTTATGTGAATTAATATCTCAGATATTGGAACATTTATCATGTTGTAAACATTTTGGTAGTTATAATTATTTTTATTTTTTCAGATGAATGGGTCAAGGATTTTGATATAGAAGAAATCGAATCATCCACCAATACTAAGTAAATTTAAAATCCAATAATTGATCTGTGCATTTGTTAGGCTTCTTTTTTATTAAATGTGTGTTGACTCATAAGATATTGTATAGTATTATAAACTTGCATAAATATATATATATATTTTTTTTTTACATATTTCTATACATAAAAAAATATTATAATATTTTGAAGTTATTTTTATTGTTAAATAAACTTTGTTTTGCGTCGGAAATTTAAAAAAAAAAAAAAAAAAGGAATGTTATCGGCAGTGTACCATATAGCTTGTTTGTTATTTATCTGTTCTTGTGTAAAGACACCGTGTATCTATATCTAAATGTAAGATTATTAATATAATAATTTAAATTAATAAATATTTAGCACGTTTTAATTATTTGATATCAACCAGAATTCTTAAATAAGATACCACTGGTGACACATTTTAATTACACATTTAATACAACTTTTAAAGTTGTTTTTTTTTTTTTTTTGAGAGGATATACACCTTTAAAATAGAATAATAAAATTAATGAATACATACATCAAGGAATGATTATAAATATTGTTTATTAATATAATAAATATAATATGATAGTAGTGGTATAATAATTTTTATGGACATTACAACTATAATTTTTAAAAGTGGTACTTAGTATTTACAATTAAATGCTGTTGTTTTATGGTGGGGAGGAAATAGTGAAAACAAATAACCTGTATTCACATAATTTCAACCAGATGTGAGTTGCAAATGACAATTGACTAGACTATGACATTAATTGATTTGAACTGATGGTGACCTGATAGTATTAGTAGTAATGTCATACAGATATTACTTTATATTACTATCACTTTATTACAGCATATAAACTTAAAATGTTCTATCTAATAATAATCAATGTAAATATAAGAAAAAAAAAAAAAAATTTAAAAACGAGATCAACAACTAATACATATATCTTAAAAATAAAACATAATTTATATAAAAAAAAATATTAATAATTTTGTTATACACTTACAGAGCCATTAAATGGGCTGATAATGTTAAGAGAATATCGATTAGTAATTTTTCTAGTTAGATAACTAAGTGCTATGATCAAAAAGTATATAACGTGATTTATTTAGTCAGAAATTAATATCCAGAAAAAAAATACATTGAAAACTTAATATATTTATGATAATATTCTCCATGATGGATAATTTGAACTGGAATTATTAAGCGCTGAATGAAAAATTGAATTCATTTGCATCATAAATATAATATTCGTGTATTTTATCCTGCTCATTTAGTGCTGCACAAGTGTTTTTGATAGAAAAAACCTAAACCTTAACTAAATAATAATATTAATGAGAACTCGCGAGCTTGTCTGCCATTGCAAAATTACAATATGATATAATAGAAGGATTCAAAAAAATGTCATTTGTTGTTGGTAATTTATCACTGGAAATTCAATTTTTTCAAT
Organism: Stegophylla sp. TES_Ste_2020; assembly: GCA_025469315.1. Lineage (NCBI taxonomy): Eukaryota > Metazoa > Arthropoda > Insecta > Hemiptera > Aphididae > Stegophylla > Stegophylla sp. TES_Ste_2020. Next base: position 6,074 of record JAIPRM010003272.1, on the reverse strand, counting down.
CCTTCTAAGTTTATTGAAATAATTTTCACAGTTTAACAAGTCGATAGGAATACTATTTTTTTAATTAATAAAACAAAAACATTTTGAAAAAGGCAATGTGGTGGTCGCTGTGTATTGAAACGTATAAGATTTATATAATATTTAGGGCACTGATGCAAGGCATCATTTTCCTTAGCACGGCCGCTTTATCCACCTTTCACCTACCCACACTATCCTTACTACTGAAGTAAGAGGTTTTTGTGCAATTTTATACCAGGCGTTAAAAAAAAAAATGTATTTTTCGAATGGGAAAGGGAGTAGTATTCAAATTCTGGATAAAAAGGTTCCGGTAAAAAAGTGCCACACTAGGAAAATATGTGTTAATTTTAAAACTATGAAATTCGTTTTTTACATATATATAATTTAATTAATTTTTAAATTAAAATTGATTTAAACTCTAAACTAATGTTAAAAAATCTAACACACTAATTTTGTCCTATTTTACACATAATAGATTTTGTAGATGTTTCTCTGACAGTTTCGGGTTTTTCTGCTATTTAAATCTAAAGCCAATTTCGCTTTATCTGTGGAAATTTCTATTTTGTTTCTAATTAATTTCCAAACGGTCGGATGCTTATGTCCTCAGAGTCTTACGAACTTCGTTCAGTCATATTATTATTGCAGTGGCCCCCGACCAACGTGGTTAAATGGACTTTCCGCGAGAAAGGTGAAAATATAGATGCAATTTTTTTGTGAAAGTGTAAGATAGAAGCAGAATTTACTTACGTAATTTACATAATAAGTAGCAATGTAATTCTACTAGTAATGCAATGTCTTCCACACCTGATGGCATTATTTCTATTACCGAGACTCGGTGGCGTAGCGTGGTGGGTGCGTGAGGGGCGGTCCGCCCCGGGCAGCGCTTTTTGAGGGCGGCATTTTTAGGAGGAATGTAAAAAAAAAAGTTGTTTCACCACTAGTGCTAATTTAGAAAGCAGCGAGCATAAAAAAAAAAAAAAAAAAAAAATGTGTGTACTTCGCTCGTTGGGTGTTCTTCACACCTCGGGTGGGATACTCTTGACACTTGATGGGTGTATTGAATTTCAAAAAACCATTTTTAGTAATTGGTGAGTGTTTCAAGTTTCTAGCTACATAATTTTTGAATTTATGTTAAAAATCAATTTTAAATTTTACAGAAATTCCGGTAATTACATATTTTGCAGTTTTTTTTTTTATCAATTTTTCGACAGATTTTCAACGTTTTTCAAAAAGTATTGAGCAATTGGAAAAATGACCTCTTTAAAGTACCATCTGGGTGTTTTTCGGGATCTATAAAGACACTGATCGAAACTTTTGGACAAGTATTTCTATACGAAAAAATGTTTCCAGAAAAAGAAAAAAGAAATAAATATCATTGTAAAACCATAAGCTTCTTTACTATTACTCCGTTTAGAATTTAAAACATCTTTTAAAATTTAAGCATTGAAGCAGAAAGCAGAAAAAAAAGTAAATGTTTTCTTAAAAGGGGCGGCAAATCTGATCTCCGCCCCGGGAGGCTAAATTACACGCTACGCCACTGCCGAGACTTTTTTTGTTCCCCCCACTAAACTATATTCTACTCGCTTCTATATAAGGAAATATTATATTGTCAAAAGCAAAATTATTTTTTTTTTAATTTCAATTTTTATAATTCATATCGATATGCATTTTGCAATATTATTCGTGTACACAGGCGTGCTATTGGGATAGAGCACCGTTGTCCACTTGCGAGAAAAAATAAGAAATAAAAAAATAAGAATCTAACATCGTTGACATAATAAAATTATATGATACTTAAAACTGCAGATTTATTTTGAAAAAATCAAAAACTAGCCAAGCAGGTAGTTAGACACCCGTTGGCTGTTAGGTTAGTTAGTAATTTGAAGTTAAAAATTAAAATTGTTTCTAAAATAAAATGTGATCAGATACCTATTGTTATTTATTTAAATAAAAACGAAAGTCATTAGGTCTTATTTATGACGGCATTAAATATTTGGAAATGGCCCACAAAATAATGAAATCGACCTTCTTTGAATTCAGCGTCCTTAGAAAAAAAAAAAAAAACCGAAACGGTGCTTCCGTCACTTTGTTTCTATAACGTGTCGTCGGTTCGCGTTAACCGCGTTATTTTTAGCAATGGCGGGAAACAGAGCCCCGATCACAAAAAAATAGGTTTTCCGAAGTATTAAAATTCCCCCCCCTCCTTAGTTTTTGTCTCGTATAACAGTCGCCAGTTCTCATTTTTTTTTTTCACCACAGATGTTGAAATAACTTCACTCCGAACGAGTAACTGCATCCAAAAATTTATTTCATGGGACTTTTATTTTTGGAAAAAATCGCGTTAATGGCATTTGGCAGTATCCCGCTCTCGGTTTTAAGTGCATAATTATAAAACACAATTATTCCGCGGTCTCAAAATTATTAACGTATTATCATATATAACGTCATCGCTGTCGGACGTCCCGACATTAGTTTGGTTTAATAGATTTTTTTTTTGGTTTACAAAAATTTACAAATCAACATTGTCGTCTCTACCGCTGTATGGTGGCGGTGACGGGAACGACAACCCCGCTGCGGCGGCGGCGGCTACTACGCGCTTCCGGTGGTGATCGCGGTGGTGGTGGTGATGGTGATGACGGCGACGGTGTCGGCGACGGGTGCAGGCGGCGGCAGTGTCGTCGCGTTCACCGCCGAGACGCTATTGTCGTTTACCGCCGCCGCCGCCACCCTCGGCGGTCGCCATCGCAGTGGAATTCGTCACCACCGTCAACGCGGCGGCAGTGGTGGTGGTGGCGGCCGACGATGACTGCTGCTGCTGTTTGTCCGTAGTGAAGTCCACCGCGGTGTCCGATTGTGGCGGCGGCGGCGGCGGCTGCCGGTTGACCGACAGATCGTCGGCCGACGACGGTGCGGTGGCCGTGGACGACGCGGGTGGCGGCTGTTTGGTTTTCGTCGAGGGCGCGGCGGACGACGACTGCATCTGTTGGTGATGTTGACCGGCGGCGGCGGCGCTTGTGGCACCGCTGCCGCTGTTGGCGGTGACTGTAGACGCTACCGCGGCGGCGGCGGTGGTGCCGGTTCCTGCCGCGGCGGCCGAGTGCACGCAACACGTCTGGTGGTGCGTCTCCCAATCCTTGTGCTGGCAAAACGAACCGCAATACTGCGCCGTGTTGCACCCGCTGCACGTCTCGTGCGCCTTCCGACCGCAGTTCCAACAGCTCTGCGCATACAAAAACACGAGGGCGCGTACCCGCCCCCATCCGAAATACGGTTTTCAGTACATTTGGCGCACATAATTACATTACATTACTGGGAGACACTCGTATCCGCCAAAACTTTATACTCGTTTCCCTTTTCCGCCAAATGATATTTTTATATTTTAAAATTTACCATAAAATAAAAATTACCACAATATTTGTTTAATATTTTTAAATAGAACAGTTATCCATCAACAGTTCTTCAATAGTTATTCTTGTTATATAGTAAGATTAGATTAAGTTATTTGGAAAAAAAATTTAAAATTTCATATTATTTACACATAAAATTATTTAATATTTTTTATTTGTATATATTTTGTGTTGATGAAAAAAAGCAAGTAAAAAAAAAAAATAAAAATAAAATCATTTATATCAAATATATATATATATATATATATATATTTATAATGGTTGGGTAAAAATTATTTCATTATAATATGCATCAAACCTCGTCACAAATTGGGTATTTAAGAAATTACTAAACAAAAAAAGTTTAAACTTACAATAATAATTATTGTATGATACAAAACATTGGAAAAAAATCAAATCACGAATTCTACTTACTATGTAAGAACTGTTGACAGACAACTGTTTAGAAATATCAAACAAATTGGTAATTATTATTATATGATAAATTTTAAAAATATCATTTGGCGAAAAACGGAAAGGTATGAATTTGGCGTATACCGGTCATGCCCATATTATTAACATATATTTCTCGAATCTAAGGTTATTTGTTTGAGCGCAAAATTTTGAACAATGAAAATCAATTTTCGAATACAGTTTTAGGTGTACTGCAAGGTATACCACTTTTATCGTATCAAAAGCCGGTTCCATTAAATTTTAGTGACATTGTTTATGCTCCCCTGGATTTTCAAGATATATTTCCTTGTAACTTCACCGGATTCGTATTAAACAACAATTATTTGCAGAACACGACGTCTTGACGCAATAGACTCAGACAATTCTATCGATTAAAGTTAATTTATTACACTTTTTTTCTTAGCTGTATGCGTTATCAAAAAATTATAATGTGTAGAATAATAGATCAATCTGTTTATTCTATTAACGGCGATTTGATCAGTTGTTGTTTTTTTTTTTTTAAGAAAAATGTATTCATTTATAAAAAAATATGTATCATGAAAATATTTTGTAAAATATTGTAGCTATAGGTGTTATAGTGGTTAAAGGTTTTATATATGTATATATTTTATGCTCGAGGCAAATATTTCATCCTTTAGACAGATTGGTGGTACACGTTTTTGTACACCACTGATACTTACGGCTTCAAACATGATACGAACGTTGAATAGTATAATATTTTATCCTCGTTTGTCGAGCACACTGCAGATGGTAGATTTTCCCATGGGATTGTTTTCGAATCAGTAAAATTCTCGCGAAGCATTTGGAGAACGGGAAAGATGATAAATATGTAATTTTTGATTTTGATTATTTAAATATTATACAACTCAATGTTATGGGTGTGTACGTTTTTCCGAAATTATTTATATATTTTGTAACGCACAAAGATTTAAATAATATTTGCAAAAAATTACGACGTCATTACAAAAGAGCCAAAATCGATTGCATAATATTATTTTATAATTCCAAAATTTAAATGAAAAACAGAATCATTGGTAGGTATTGTTCAAAAAGAAAAAGTCAGATAATCTGATTCGATTAGATACCAACAGAAATGAATCACGTTTTAGGTCGGAACGAACACGACCTGCTTCCTGAAATATCATATTATGATTCAAGTGTTTCAGCCTCAGCTCCAAAATACTAAAGAACGGCTTCTGTTACAATGCTCATCACATTGTACTGATGTACAAATGACTAACACAGTAATAAATAGTTTTAATCTAAACAGTACTCCTGCATATCCTGCATCATAAGGAATGCGTATATTCGTATATAACTAAACGTTTTGCAACTTTCAAAGATATGTGGGTAAACATTTTTTTTTTAATTATCCGTTTTTCGAAGTTAGCTTCAGCGATTTTTTTTTTTTTTTTCTTTATTTGTTTTTAGAGAAAATCTCAACTAAACCATCGTAATCTAACGTAATGCTACGCTTTATTTGACGCGTATCGAGAAAACAATTTTACGTAAGTCACACACTAGTCCACCCCATTTGAAAATCTGGTAATTTTTCTTTAACAACCTAGTATGGCGTTTGTATGTATTTGTATGACCAATAAGACAATTCGTATGACACTTGTACACGAGTTATAGCAATTAAAATGGTGGCGGACTGTTGTGTCCACCCACTATTCGAAATCAAATTTTTCGTACCACTCTATGTTTGTACATCGTTTGTACGAATTTATATGACCCATTTTAACCCCTCATTGACAAAACTACCCTTGAGAGGGCTGGTGATGGAGAATCATTAATCAAAACATTGTATAATAATAACTGCAAAATATATAATTACTATTGTTTATTATAATTAATGTATTTTTAATTTTTAGTATTCCTTAATTCACTCCCTCCCTTCACCGTACGCGCCATTGTGTTTAAACTTGTGGCCCGCGTAATGGAACAAATTTTTGAATGTGGCCCAAGTAAAAAAAAGATTGAGTACGGCTGGTACCTATAACCGCTTAGAAGATACTGTTGTACTGCGGTATTACACTGATTTTTATTAAAATATTATCCTCCATCAGAACAAAAAAAAAAAAAGCCGGACATACTTCGCACGATGGGTGTACTTCGCACGACGGGTGGTATTCTCTTGACGGGCGTATTAAATTTTAAAGAAACGATAAATCATTTCTTCAGTAAAACGATTCT
>JAIPRM010003271.1:0-26676 GCA_025469315.1 Stegophylla sp. TES_Ste_2020 | reverse complement strand
AAAATTTAAACATAGATAGAAAATTCTATAAAAAAGATTTTGGCGCAAGAAAATTTTGAAAATGTGAAAAAAAATTTTGGACATTTTTCTAACATTTTTTTTTTTACATTATTAACTTCTCTCGTTCAGAATCATTTTATTGAAGAAATGATTTATCATTTCTTTAAAATTTAATACGCCTGTCAAGAGAATACCACCCGTCGTGCGAAGTACACCCATCGTGCGAAGTATGTCCGGCTTTTTTAACATTTTAGTTACGCTATGATCTCTTTTTAAATACAATTTTAAATATATTGTATTATAATGTAAAATCCGAGTAACATTAATATAATGATATCGATAATTATTATAAAATGCGTCGAAACATTCGTCGAAATGTAGATGCATCGAAATTGCACGCGTCGAATTGTCTTGCGCCGAAATGACTGCGTCCATTTGACGCGCGTCGAAATGACGTAGATTTGTATTAGATATTGTTATAGTATAGTATATTTTATTATACTAAACTTATCAGTTATCATATTTAAAATATTTTACAGATACAACTACGGTCTGTAGTGTTTGAAAAAAATAATTTTTTACACTTTTAAAGTTGAAAAGTTGTAAAGTGTAAAGTGTAGTGTGATAATAAATTTATGCGGAATTCTCAACAGTTTTTCTAAGAACGTTAAAATATGAATTTTTATGACTTCGATTTTAGTTACTAAGTCAAATATGAGATAACCACAACCAGTATATCTAGAAACTTCAAATTCTCACCGATTGTCAACAACAGTGTATTAAAGACTAGATACAATTTTCAAAAAATTTGATAACTTTTGGAATAAATATAGAATTTTGGAATTATCATATTTTTTTCTTATTAAATTTAAAATATTTGATAGTTAATAATTATTTAACAAACCCTATTCAAACATTATAATTAGGGTTGTGATTTTATAGCATTTACATATTTCTTATAAATTGCTTAAAAAATACCAGAGTCAAGTAAAAATTTGTTTCATGATTCAGAGAATTAAAATTAAAAATTTTATTTTGCATATTTTACGATTTTTTTCGTTTTTAGTGCTATTTTAGCTGGTTTTTTTTAATAAAAATTGGTGAAATGAAGTTTAAGTAAACGTGTTTTTAATTTAATCTAATTTTCAAAGTAAATATGTCCCAAATCACCAAAAAAAAACGCGTTTTTTAGCATCTAAATGATCGCGCTTCATAGTTCCAAGGTCAAATATCTCCCATCAAGTGGCCCGTCCCCAGCATTAAAATTGTTATGCATCGGATGGCATAATTAATATTTTTTTTTTTTAAGTATTTCGTTTGTTTTATTATATTATATTTTTAACGCATATTTAGTGATACTTAAGGTCATATTATAGCGCTTGTTTGAACAATTTTTACTGCTATAAAGTCCTAACCCTGATTATAATACTACCGACCATGAAATCGTTTCAAAAATTGATACCTAATTTTGTTTTTAAATCGCATAACATCAGAATTCATTTGAAACTTGTCATTTTCGTGTAAAATAACGTATTTTCCAATCAAAAACTTATACAGTTTACAGTTAAAAACTAAAATTACACTCAATATTGTAATAATTATCAAAAGTTTTTCTGAATTTTTTCCGATCTACATATACAGACAATTTTCGTACAGATCAGCTTGGTAAATAATGTTTCACGAGCGTTAAAATTTATAATTACTGCTCAAATTACAAATGATATAAAAAAATCCGTATATACTTATACCGTAACATTGGTATTCTTAGCTCCTCGGGTAAGATTTGACGGTTGTGATAAATTTTAATAAAATGATAAATCATTTCTTCAATAAAACAATTCTGAACGAAGCTTAAGTTTACTTAAAAATTATAAAGTTTATTAATATTAATATAAATTATTTACTTAGGCCAGTTTTATATTTCGCTAATAACTGAGAAGAGGAAAAAATTTTTTAATGAAAATTACAGACAAATGTTCTTTTCACCTATTAAGAAAATGTATTTCATCAAAATATATTTAATATTATAGTTTATCTATATTTACATTTTCATAAAGTTTAGATTAAAAAAAGATAGTTTTAAAGGCGTTTTCGCCCAATTTTTGATAGTTTTTCCAAATGATGAAATAATTTCAAAAATTGATCTCTCAAAAGTACTGATTTAATAAGTTGCTAATCGAAACTTTTGGGCAAGTATTTCTACACGAATAAGTGATACCAGCAATAAAGAAAAAAAAAGAAGAAAAATAAAACTTATTGTAAAAACACTAAGCGTATTTGTTTTACTCGGAATGTAAAATGTATTCGACTTGTTTTATTAGTCAGTGCCTGCTTACATTAAAAATAAAAATAAAAAAGCCGGACATACTTCGCACCATGGGTATTCTTTATACCTTGATTGAAATACCCTTGACGGTTATGTTGAATTTTAAAGGAACGATCCATAATTTCATCAATAAAACGATTATGAACGATTGAACAAAGTTTCAAACTGTATATAATAATAGTAATTAGCGATAAGGTTCTATTTAACAAAATGTTATTTAATAATGTTCGGCACTCGATAAATGTGTGCATATTGTGTTTATGAGGTAATAATGTTTTAATAAAAATGAAAATGCGATAAAAATCAACATTTATGAATTAATAAATCGTCAACCTCACTGTAATAAATTAGTGTAATTGGAATTTTGGTATTTTTATGAGAATACTTATGTTTTGAGTTATTTATAGAATTAAATTTTTTTCCAATAATAGGTACATCGAATAAAATTTACTAAATTTTTTCAAATGTCCAGTCATAGTTCAATACTATAAATTAATAACAAAGTAATCCATGTCTATTTTTATTTATAGTATTATATATTTATTGTAATTTTTCAGTATTTTCTTCGATTTTTTTTATCAAAACCTTGTAAAATTTTTCATTATTCGTCCGCGCAAAATTTTCTTACACCAGAATATTTAGTATATTTTATATTTTAGTATTATTTAGTATTTTAGTATATTTTTAGTATATAATTCCCCATCTAAGTACCAAGTTTCAGGAAGATCGGTAGAATCAATTATTTTTCATATGCGTTTAAGTATATAAATTTATGTAAAACTAATGAATTCTGTCAAAATACTAACTTTCAATGGTTATAAAAAAAAGTTGATTTACGATTTTCGAGATTTTTTTTAATATTGTTGGTTATACATATGAGTATGTTTGTATTAATAAAATCCATACATTAAAAATTCATTAAATATAAACTTACAAAAAATGAAAAATTTCCAATTTTTTCAAAATTCTATACTTACCTCAAATATGGTCAAATATTTTTGAAAAATTTATGATCTTTGCGTGTGACTATTTTTAGTAGTTTGTGAAAGTATCAAGTCTCTATCTCTATTATTTTTTAAGGAATTACTAAAAAACTAAAATTGATTTCATAATAATATTTATTACAGTATTTTCAATGTAATATTTGCCACTACTATTTCCGATTTTTTTAATGAAAACCTTATAAAACTTTCAATTATTCGTCAGCAAAAAATTTTACTATATCAAAATATTCGCCTTGTAATTCTCTATCTATGTACTAAATTTTATGAAGAACGGTCGCACAAATTATTTTTTATATGCGTTGAAGTGTGTAATTTTATGTAAAACTAATGATTTCTACCAAATTATCAACTTTAAACAGTTACAAAACAAAAACTTGACTAACAATTTTCGAGATTTTTTCAGTATCGTTAGAAATACATATGAATATGTTTGTTAAATTGTCAGTTTAATTGTTTGTTATTTATGTATACATTAAAATATTATGAACTAAAAACTAAAAAAAAACGGGAAATTTTCAAAATTTTCAAAATGCTATACTTACCTCAAAATTGGTCGAATATTTTTATGAAGTGTACGCGTCATTATTTTTAGTAGTTGATAATAGTTTCAACTTTCTAGCTCCATTATTTTGGAAGTTATGTTTAAAAAAAAAAATCGAATTTACGAAAAATCGAGTTATGCAGTTGTTTACCATTTTTCGTCAATTTTTGGATAGTCTAGGCTTGCACTTAGAAAAAGTATTGAGAATGAGAATAAGAAAAATCTCTTTCGTTCAGAATCTAAAATAAATTTTAAAATTTATTTTGTTTTATATTTTTTGGTAGTATATAAACAACATTTATAATTATTACACCTAAGACCAAGTAGTATTGTGTGACAAATTTTTGTTAGTCGTTCAAAGTGAAAAGCAGTGGCGGAAATTTGGTGTGAAAAAATTTTTCTTAAAAAAAAAAATTTACAAATATACTAAAAAGTATTTCATTGCTTCATTATACAAAATTTCCACTTGGAAAAATATATAAAAAAAAAGACGGACATACTTCGCACGATGGGTGTTCTTCGCACGACGGGTGGGATTCTCTTGACGGGTGTATTTAATTTTAAAGAAACGATAAATAATTTCTTCAATAAAACGATTCTGAACGAGGGAAGTTAATAATATAAAAAATAAATGAGAAAAAGAATGTTAGAAAAATGTTCAAAATTTTTTTTCCACATCTTTAAAACTTTCTTGCGCCAAAATCTTTCTTATATTATTTTCTATCTATGTTTAAATTTTCATAAAATTCGGATCAAAAAATGATAGTTTCCGAGTCGTTTTTGTCAAATTTTGGGTAGTTTTTTTCAAAAAAAAAAAAAATTGAAGAATTAAAAAATTCAAAAAATGACCTCTCTAACGTACAATCTAGAGGCAAATGTGGTTTCAAAAAGTTATTGATCGAAACTTTTGGACAAGTATTTCCATACGAAAAGTTGTACACAGAAAAAATAAAAAATAAAAATAAATATCATTCTAAAAACACTAGCTTCTTTACTTCGTTCAGAATTTAAAATAATGCAAGTAATCAACATCCTATTTCAAATTATGATTTCAAAAAGACGGAAAAATTTATTTTTTCACCGCTTCAATTGATGTCGATAATTCATTTTATTTACCCATACGTTTCTACGTTGTTACGTGTGTGTTTGAATATTTGATTGGTAGCAAAACATTATTAAACGGTCTACGCACGGGTTCTACAGAGGGGTGGATTTGAGGGAAGGGCAACGAAACAATCGCCCCCTCCTTGGAATATTTTTCTTAATTCCCCAGTCAGCCTAGTAGTATGTCCCAGGTAAATTCTAAATATAACCAACCAAGGGTAAATGCAAATATCTACTACAACTTCCGAGCCCTAGTTACATATTATATTATCTGTGAGTATAACAAAATAAAACATAATTTATTTCAAGTAAACTGATTAAATAGTGATTATAATATTGTGGTGGATCAAGGTTATATAGAATATTATACCATCAAATTTTAATAAATTGGTATAGGAAATAAATATTGAAAATTTAGAATTATCTAATCTCCTTACTATTAGGAGGCGTAGACTCAAGGTCGTAGTGGAGCGTGTACGGTGGTATACGCCGTATACCTTCTGCTTATTTTGAATAAATACCGTAAATCTACTGGTTAAGGTCGTATACTCTGTGTTCTTATGAAAATATCCCAAAATATTATATGTAAAATTATTATATTTGTTTGATTAGTGATATCGATAAATCTTTTTTTTTATTAATTATTAAAACGTTAAACTCAAACAGCTTGATTAAATTAAAGAACAAAAAAAAAAAAAAACAAAAAGGGATCTGCAGCGCACCCATCTTTAGCTTAAAGCAGTGGTAGCGAACCTATGGCACAGTGTGCCAAAGTTGGCACGTAAACTGAATTTCAGTGACTTGTAAGAAAAATTTTAATAATAAATAAAAAGGAGCGTAAAAGCTTATGATTTTACAACACTTTTTTGTATAAATATACTTGTCCATATATTTAAACCAGAAACTTTTTGAAACAGAATTCAATTCTAGGTGAAAATTTAGAGGAGTAGTTTTTCAAAATTCGCATTTTTTCAAATGTCGACACAGCATAAAATGTTATTTCACGTCATTTTGTTTCGGTATGATTATTCACTAGGTTACTTTAAAAAATTTGAAACAAACCAGTTGATTTGTAGAATATTATTATTATGGTAACCACGGTAACACAATACATTTACCTAAGTCAATAAACGTATTTTTTTTAATGATATTTATTTTTGACGTTTGTAACCATCGTAACGATAGCTCCACTCAGAATCGTTTTATTAAAGAACTGTTTTATCGTGTCTAGGAAAATTCAATAAGTACGCCCACTAAGAACATCCCCCACCTAACTACCTAAGGAGTGATGAATACCTATGATGCAATGTATATTCGGACATTTTACACTTGAAACGTACGTACATAAAAATGCTCATAATTTTGTTTTTTTTTTTTTTTGGGAGGGAGGGGGAGCACGCAGATAGCTTTAATATCCTCGATTGTAAAATTTTGGCATTATAACTAGAAAAACCAGAGGGGGTATACTATAGCCACTCCTGGCTATAGTATACCCCCTCTGGTTTTTTTACGGCTACAGCACTGCGTAGACTTGCTGAATTATACCTATGGTGACAATTCACCATCCTCTTAAATGTTTTTCATATCCACCCAAGACAGGTTTATATCGTCGTGTCGCGTAAGTTCAACGCAAGTTTTTCTGTGGCACAGGCATTAACGTACAAAGATTGAAGTTGGCGCACGCACGTACTGCTATCCAGAGCCGCGCACCTTATATTTATATGTGATCAAAAATGTTTAGATGTTTGTTTTATACACTTCCTTTATTTTAAGGCCATAACCGAGAACAAATTTCAGGGGGTTCCAAAAAAACAATTTTATAACAACAGATTTTACAATGATGTTTATTAACTTTTTTTTTTCTCTTTCTGGAAACACTTTTTCGTATAGAAATACTTGTCCAAAAGTTTCGATCAGTATCTCTATAGAACCAGAACTCACATCGTACTTTAAAGAGGTCGTTTTTCCATTTCTCAATACTTTTTCCAAAATCGGGGAAAATTTATCGAAAAATTGACAAAAACGGCAAAATACGCAGTTACAGCAATTTTCGTAAAATTAAAAAGTACTTTTTGACATAACTTCTAAAATAATGTAGCTAGAGACTTGAAATTTTTACCAACCACAAAAAATAGCTACGAGAAAATTTCATAAAAATTTCAAAAAGATTTGATCAATTTTGAGTTATGTACGGCATTTTAAACATTTCAGAAATTTCTCATTTTTTGTTAGTTTTTATGTAATAAAATTTTTGATTTTTTAATTTAAGACTTGAAATTTTAATATGATCTCACTGACATATACGTCTAATTGAGCTGAAAAAATCTCGAAAATCATTAGTCAAATTTTTTTTTATACCCGTTTGAAATCAGAATTTCGACGAAATTCGTTAGTTTTACCTAAAATTACGCACTTAACGTTCATAAAAGAAAATTGGCCAAACCGATTGGTTTTAAAATTTGGTGACTAGATAAAAAATTTCATTGCGAATATTTTGGTGCAATAAAATTTCTTACGGACGAATAATTAAACATTTTACAAAGGTTTGAATGAAAAAAAATCTGAGAAAGTACGGACAAATTCTTAAAATATATTTTCAATTTTGTAATTAACACCATATAATATGTAATTTTATGTAATAATGTAATAATGTAATTTTCACCATCTTATATATTTTTCGATGCTGAATACGATGGTGTGAAATAAAATCTATGTGCATCAGTAGGTTTCTAATTATTTTATTCTATTTTGAAAATTCAATATTTTCGGTTATTATACCTAATTATCTACTATTACAATGGTCTTTAATATGTTAGTGTGGCGCGGTGGAGCGACGATATCGTTATGACGCAACAGTTCCGGGGTTCGTTTCTAACCGGATAGTCCGAATTTTTCGGTTTTTTTTTTTTTAATACTATTAACTTCCTTCGTTCAGAATCGTTTAATTGAAGAATTAATGATTTATCTTTTCTTTAAAATTCAATACATCCGTCAAGAGAATCCCATACGATGTGCGAAGAACACTCCGACGAGCAAAGTACACACTTTTTTTTTTCTGTTAAATTATATATTTTTATCGGAATGTTGTCAATTTTTCCAAGTTTCGGAGGGGGGGGGGGTTGGACCACCACTCCCCTCAATTGTAGTCTTGATAATACGTATTGTATAATATATACTACAGACGTGATTAGGATTCGAGAACTGTCGCATTTTCATATGCTTTTATTATGACTGTACAATAGGCAATAGTCAATAATCATTTGCAAGATATAAATTCGTTTTATCACATATAACAAACTTAAATACAAAAATTTGAATTTCATTATTTTGCATATTTTGCCATTTTTCATTCAAAACGCATGTTTGACAAATGTCGGCGTTTTATTTGTTATTTTTATCATATTTTATTCATTTTCATGATTTACATTATTCTTTTTACTATTAAATGTTATTGCGAACCCCTGATTAGTATTAATATGGTATATTAGTATTATATAATTTAACATGTATGTATGTGCGTCGTCAATCTAAGAGAATAATATGCTGAGTAAGACCTGGACGACGACACGTGTCGTCGCAGGACTGCTTGCATGTGTACTGCGTGGGTACCAGAGAGGCAGTCATTATGCAAACACAGAGTATTCACGCATTAAAATAGCATTTAATTCATTTATTATACTATTTTTCTTTTCATCGAATATAGCTTAAAATACTCTTAAATCATCTTGTGAAGTTAATTTTATTTATTCGTATTGGGATATTCCATCACGGTGTCGACCAAATACGAATGTGAATATAGGACGAAACATGACGAGGTACTTTTTTTTTCAATTTTCTGAGTGTGGCGTTGTATACAGCACAGCAGTGGCGTAGCCATGAATTTTGTAAGGGGAGGTCCTAAGATTCCACATTCAGCATGTAGAAAAATAAAATTGATTTCTTTATCTATAGTACAAAAATGTTATTTCAAATATTATATGCATCACTGCATTTTTCTGTTGTTATGACGTTGAATAAGTTAAATACATTATGCTGAAGTCTCCTCTGTGAATTTTTTCTCGACTTCAACATTTTTGTTTCCATTATTATTCACACTGAGTATTTTTACAAGTTTTGTTATTATTAATTTCTTATTCGGTATAAAATTTCTATTTTGGAGAAATAAAAAGGTAAAGAATATCTTCATGGTTTTATAAAAAACCTACTAAACAAAAAATTTAAACTACGAAATAACTCAATGTGACTTACAGACTGTCTTCCTTCTATGTATTCTAGTTGTCTGTTATAAATACAATACTAAAACCTACAAATTAGTAAAATTAAATTTTATGAAACGCTTGTATAATTTTCTTTCTTGGGCTTTTTTTTTTTTAATTACAACTTATTAACAACCTAAGTGCGAACAATATGGTATAAATAGCTTAAATCACGATCAATGGGGAGAGCTATAGCCCCCTTAGCCTCCCCCTTGGCTACGCCTCTGCAGCACAGCACTAGAAATTAGAGTAGAATAAAAATAGTATTATTTGCTGAAGTTATACAAATAGATAGGAGGTATATTTCACATTTTTCCTGAATTAGGACAAAGAAAATTAAGTACGGATTACAATTTATTATGTTTTAAAAATCTACAAAAAAAGTTAATACATTTAAAGAAATTTTGCATTGTACTTTTTAATAAGCACTTAAAAGCATAAAAAACAAAAAATATGCATTTAACTTATATAAATACATATACATATAAAAAAAAATTAATACAATGATAAAATTGAAAAAAAAAAACACGAAAATCGCGATGACAAATTATTAAAACACTGGACTATTGACGAGTTACAGAGTGACGATAACAAAAATATTATTTGCTGAAATCAACTAATTTTCAATTATTCAAATATGCATAACAATTTGGCCGAATAAATCATTGTTTTTAGTAAAATGTGATTTTTTTTTTTTTATGTGAAAATATACCCAAAAATAGAAATAAACAAAAAAAGTATCAAAAACCATAAATATGCAAAAAATGGGTATTCTTCACTCCTTTGGTGAAATACCCTTGGAAGATGTGTTTAATTTTGAAAAAACCAAGAAACGATAAATCATTTCTTCATAAAACGATTCTGAGCGAAGTAGGAGCTTTAGTTGATTATAGACAACAAAAGTTGTCAGTTTTATATTCAATGAGTATGTTTAACAATTATTACGTATTTACATCCTACCAAAATCACCACTACAAACTCTACTGGAATTCAAGACTTAAAGCCGCCTTTTTGAAACGAAAGTGAATGTGAAAATTTTATTTCACGAAAAGAAATTTTTTATTTCATTTATCCTATTTTATCATTGCTCATACGATAAAATCTTTCCTAAATGTCTTTAAATAGGAAAAATTATACATAAATAAAATATACCTATTTAATGACATTAAAAGGTATATTGAACCCAAAATATATTTCATCAGTTTTCTTTACTTCAATATGGTGCATAGTAAATAGCTGTTACTATTCCAGTAAAGCAGTGGTTCTTAACCGGTGTTCCGCAGAACATTAGTATTCC
Source organism: Stegophylla sp. TES_Ste_2020 (assembly GCA_025469315.1). Taxonomy (NCBI): domain Eukaryota; kingdom Metazoa; phylum Arthropoda; class Insecta; order Hemiptera; family Aphididae; genus Stegophylla; species Stegophylla sp. TES_Ste_2020. The sequence continues at coordinate 16,148 of JAIPRM010003271.1, read as the reverse complement.
GTGAACTTGGGACAGTGTTCCGCCAAAATTTAAAAGTCAATGGATAAAAAAATACTAAAAAAAAAATTTTCACTTTTTTTCACATTTTCAAAATTTTCTTGCGACAAAGTATTTCTCCTATTGATTTTTTAGATTCTGAACGAAGTGAAGAAGCTAGTGTTTTTACAATGATGTTTTTTTTCTGTGTACAACTTTTCGTATAGAAATACTTGTCCGAAAGTTTCGATTAATAACTTTTTGAAACCGGATTCGCCTCTAGATGGTACTTTAGAGAGGTCATTTTTTGAATTTCTCAATTCTTTAATTTTTTTTTTTTTGGTAAAAACTATCTGAAATTTGACAAAAACGACTCGGAAACCATCATTTTTTGATCCGAATTTTATGAAAATTTAAACACAGATAGAAAATCATATAAAAAAGATTTTGGCGCAAGAAAATGTTGAAAATGTGAAAAAAAAATTCAGGACATTTTCTAACATTTTTTTTTCTCATTAATTTTTTATATTATTAACTTCCTTCGTTCAGAATCGTTTTATTGAAGAAATAATTATCGTTTCTTTAAAATTCAATACACCCGTCAAGAGAATCTCACCAGTCGTGCGAAGTATATCCGACTTTTTAATTTTCATTGTTTTATGGGCAAATTTCGTATTTTTACGACTCAAGCTAGAATAATATTTACGAATTAAAAAATAATTATTTTGAATACTAATTATGACAAAAAAAAAAAGTAAAGAAAATCAAAGATAAGTATAGTAGAGACAAGAAAATCGAACATAATTCGCACCATGGTCCATGGCCTATGGGTATCTTCGCTCCTCAGGTTAGATACTCTTGGCGGGTGTGTTGAATTTTAAAGAAACGATAAATTATTTCTGTGTGAAGAAAGTGATGTAATAAGAAACTTTAAACTTTCACCAACTATTAAAAATGATCACGAGAACACTTCATAAAAATTTCAAAAACATTTGATCAACTTTTAGTTAAGTAGAGTATTTTAGACATTTCTCGTTTTTTGTTAGTTTTTGTATGATAAAATTTTTAATTCATTACATTAAACATTTAATATGATCTCTCTCTCACATATATATCTGATTGACCTACAAAACTCTCGAAAATCATAAGTCAACTTTTTTCTCTATAAACGTTTGAAGTTAAAATTTTGACGAAATTCATAAGTTTGTGTCACCACTGGTCAATCACGGTTGAAAAAAAGCAAAAAATTATTTTCACCAAGTAAAATTTGAATCCGGTACTGTCATATCCAAGAAATACAGCTAAGCCACAAGACTATAAGTGACTACTATAGTGACTACAACGATAAAAACCGCTGGAATAGTAGGTACTTATTTGATATAAAAACCAAATTTTCACAATCGATTAAAAAGAAAACTATTGATCTGCACGGATCCTAAGGTGCAAAATACATGCATTTTTTTAAATTGTATTATTATTTTTTTTATTTTGTGATTTTAGATATTAAGACTTGAAAATGTAATATGATCTCACTGAAATATATGTCTAATTGACCTGAAAAAATATCGAAAATCGTTAGTCAACTTTTTTTCTCTATAATCGTTTGAAGTTAGAATTTCGTTGGTTTTACCAAAAATTACACACTTTAATATACAATGAAAGAAAATTGGTTCGACAGATTGTTTTGAAACTTGGTACCTAGATAGAGAATTTCATTGCGAATATTTTGATGCAATAAAATTTCTTACGGAAAAGAATTAAACATTTTACAAGGGTTAGACTGAAAACAAAATCGGAGAAGTATGGACAAATGTAGGTTTTAGATTATCTATATTATCGCTTATCTTATCTAATGTATTTTTCGACCATATTAAATACGATCATTGATATACAATATAATATATAGAATTTTTTCAAGGGGGGTGTCCACCTATAAATTTCTACTATAATTATTTCAATATGAAATTATAATCAATGTTAATGATGGACACTTTACAAGAATTCGTTAATTCTTTTTATGAATTAATTATTTTCAATTTAAAATTTCAAGTAGAAAAATCTAACTGCCTTAATTACGAGTTATCATTTTTATAATGTTATTTGTAAATAAATACAATTTAGCGTTGCATATTCAACAATATTAATTTTTAAAGTATGTTTCAAGTTTATCTCTGAAATAATAGAGGTTATAATTGTATAGTTAAAAATGTTTTTTTTTTCAATGCTTATTGAATAAAATTTCCTTAAATATGGTTTTTAAGGGGGGTGTCCAGACACCCAAAACACCCCCCTTAGTTGCCACCAGCCCGTCGTCACCAAATGTGATTTGATATCGCGGTACTACTTTGTCCCTGTAAAGGCCGGAGCACAGAGAACGCGGTCTTGTAGCGGCGGTCTGCCATACAGTTGTAATTAAATACAAAATTTGACATTGACCGCCGCGATAATCACCATATCACAGCCTGCTGAGACAGTCCGCTTTCTGTATTCCCAGGCTTAAATAGTTTTTATTATTTATAAACTATGGTCTATAAATATTTATTTTATTTATTTGTGGAGTAATTTTATTCGTGTTAACATATTTATTAATAAATATTTACACACTATTCAGCGTGTATAATAATATTATAATATACACCAAGAAAATTAATTATTTTATTTATTTAATTATCGAACCTTATTGATGCTCATGTTTAGACATATAATTTAGGTGCATACAAAACGTCACGTCATCACATTAATGTTCTACGAATTTCACACCACTCTATGTATAACATGTGTACAGCGCTTGTAATGTTTTTATAGTGGAGCGTGCACGAAAATGTACATGGTTTTTAAATTATTAACTTCCTACGTTTAGAATCGTTTTATTGAAGAAATGATTTATCATTTCTTTAAAATTCTATACACCCGTCAAGAGTATCCCAACGACGTGCAAAGAACACTCTGTAGAACGAAGTACACACTTTTTTTTCTTCATATCTTAGATAAAAAAAAGTAAAGTAATGTACAGACAAGAAAGCCGTACATACTTCGCTCTTCGGACAGACACTCTTGGTAAATGTATAGAAAATGATGACTATTATTGTTCTTTATATTATTAAGTTCTTTCGTTCAGAATCATTTTATTGAAGAAATGATTTATCGTTTCTCTAAAAATTATACACACCCTTCAAGAGTATCTGACCCGATGAGTGAAGAATATCCGTGGTACAAAGTATGTCCTGCTTCTTTGTCTATACTTCACTTTTTTAATATTGAGCATTATTTGTATACGTGGCATATGCACATAAATGACGCAGTTTCACATATTATACCTATACAATATGTATATAATATATACATATTACCTACCTTATATTTCAAAATACTATATTTTTTTACAAATTAAAGTATTTAAATTTAGTTTTATAAAATCTCAATCAATTTTTTTAACTTTTACATATTTTTAGTCTTTTAAAGAAAACTTAAAAATGAAAAATCCTAAATTACAAAATACAAGTTTAACTACTAAACCATTTTTTAATTATTAGAGAGCAGTGATACAATATGCTCTGTTAAATCAAGACTTCCTGCGTGAAAAATAAATCGCTGAAAATAGACAAAAACATAATCTAAATATACTATTGAATAGTAATTATTATTTTTCTTATTTATTTATTTATTTAGAGGTAAGAACCCAATTACGAAAGATTATTAATATAGTATAAGAAATATAGTATAAAAAGATCAAAATATGTATTAATTACAATAAAATTCAATCACAAAGAATGTGTACCTAATAAAAATTTTAAAAAAGATCAATTTGTTCATCATTAATGATAGACATCACAATATTTATAAGAGTGGATGATTCATAATTTGTTTTATATTTGTTTAGATAAAATGTAGTAATAATCAATGACCTAGTTCTAAATTGAGGAACAAATAAATTCAAAAAACTTAATAGCTCAAAATAAAAAATAAATCCATTTAGAAGTTTCAACAAAAATATTAATTTTCCTATGGTTTATAATAGAGATTTTACGAATAATCACAAATAATAGAAGCTTTGGTTAGCAACCAATTGAATTTTCAGCACTATTATATATATAACCAAGACTTTTACTAACACCATAAATGATAACAAATCAAACTTGACCAAAAAGTTTTCGGTCTAATACTAAAGCAAAGGTTTTTTAAAGTTTGAAGTATTTTCTACCTTAAAAATATTCTATACAACTATTTTTTCAAGGGTGTTCAAAATCTCATGGGATGGGTTGTGACCTGATCACCTCCCCTCCGGTTATGACCATGGTTAGAATACTTTTTTCAAAAAAAAATCAAAAAAATGTGTTCAACAAATCATTTGAAACGATTTTCATTTTTTATTGGTACAACCTATGGCATACTTGTTCAGGGAAGTTTAAAAAAAAATAATATACACAAAAAATTATCTTTTATAACTACCATTTCACCGCTTATGTATTAATTAAACATTTACTGAGTATAACATTCTGTGGTAATTCTGCAATCTTTTTTTTTTTCGTCAACCTGGTTTATACCTGAATTTTTATTATATACCAAAATAAATAGGTATTATTTAATAAATGTTGTTGAACAGTTTACAATAAAATAGCTAGGTCAATTAATTGATACATTCACAAAATTTGTATTTTTACGATCAAAATAAGTATGAATTTGAACATTTCAAAACTGTAAAAACCACTTAATAATTAATATGTAAATATTAAATTATTATTTATATTTTTATTTACTTCTTGTTCAGAGCAAGTTTAGGCAATAACAATGTAAAAAGAACGTAATTAGCATCTTGAGATATTCTCTGCTCATCGGGTAGGATACTCTTGTAGATACATTTGGTTCCTGAACATATCAATAGCTACTACTTTTTGAAATAAATTATATCTGTACCATTTATTTTAACATAAGTATGTCTAAGTGTTACAGTACAGACGTTTTATATATATATATATATATGTATTATTTCTAGCCACAACAACAAAACAATAATTTGAAATTATACTACACACTGTAATTAAATAAGATTATTTAATAAATTTAATAAGAGTGAAATGTAAAGGATACAGAACTTCATAGTAAATAGATTATGGAGAAATTAATTATAACTATTATCTGTTTTGATTCATAAGTTACGTAAATTCAAATAATTCTGTAAATGCTAACTAGTATACAGTATTGCAGTGCCTATTCATTAATAGGCAATAGTTTTGTAAATTGTTCAGCATTCCACTGTCTCCACAACATTATGAATTCCACTCTTCCAACTAGTTGTTGCTACTTCCATATAGTTGATATCATAATAGATTATTTTACCACTCCACCACATTACCCATATTATAATGACATAAAAACTTCAATTTCCTACTAACATTTTAGTCATCATCATACTTCAGATGTTTAGATCATTTTAATTCAGTACACATTTGGTCACTATTATATTGTTTACATCTTTCAAACAAAAACTATTTTACTTATTTCTCAAGAAATATAGTGTTTACCTATAAAATCTATTTAAATTAATTAAAAAAGCTTTAAGTTGCACAACATTTTGTCCATTTTGTATAATAATTTGGTATTGCAAGATGTCTGTAGTATTTGGAGCTATCCCATAAAAAACCTAATGTTTCATAGAGGTTGTGGTTGGGTACTACTTTGGTCATAGTTGATAACAACCAACGTTAATAATGTAAGTACTTTTAAGATGTACTTATTAACATTTGAAAATTTTAAATATGAAAAAATGAGTAATATTAGGTTTGATCAACTAATAATAAATAACTTCTGAGGAGCTTTCTATTCCAATAACTTTTATAATGATATAAAATAAGCATACATTATGTAAAAGTTAAAACTAAAACTACAGTATACATGAAAAGATCAGATTTAATTAAAAATAGATATATCACACACATGTTTGATCATAAATTTCAAAACTAAGTGCACATGAATCAAAATAATAGTGCTTATTAAAATTTAAAAAATAACGTTATACAATACATAACGATTTAAGACTAGTTGTTCATTAATCATAAGATAAAAAAATAAAATAAAACGTATACATTATTATAAAGCAAAAAAAAAAAATATTTGTCCTTAATTTTAGAAATCAAATCAAGTTCATTATTCTATTATTATAGTATACTAATTATTATTAATTAGGTATACATTTATTATTTTGGCACATATTTCAAAGCCTAAAAGTTTGATCTTTATAAATATTATGATTAAAATAAAATACATAATTTATACTTCCTTTACTGAGAATAATGTGGAATTTAAGTTATCACTGAAGTTATATGTAAAAACACTTGCCCCAATGAATCCACCGAAATTCTTTGTTCCTTTAAAGTAAATTCCTATTCCAGATAATGGGACACCAGGATATGGTACCACAGGTTGTGCATCAATAAAAGGCAATGTTGTTTGTGCAACATCATGATCAATAGATGAATGAGTAAATTTAATGTACTTGTTAGATGACATATCTGGTTCTGATGCAATAGCAGATTTAGTTGGCAAGTCTGAATTATTAATATCTATTTCCAATCTATACACACAAATAAATTAATTGAAGGCATAAAAACATTGTACATAATATATTATATTAATTTACAAACCTTGGAGGATCAGAATGTTCTGTGTTCTCATTTCCAATTGGGTAACTCTTCATTTCCAAATCAAGTTTCCCAGATATGAAATCAAATGGGATGACAAATACTTGCATATTTAAATGAGCTCCAACCATTCTAAGTTGTACACCTACAGTTATTCATGAAAGACACTTTTTTAATATTATAAAATATAAATTATAATATTGGTATAAGAAAAAATGTATAACCTGTAATAACTGTATTTGGAGGAGCCATTATATGATCAAGATCAAAATCCCGGGCAGTATATGATAATGCATGATAGTCAACACCTTCTTTTAATGTTTTATTTTTAAAGGAAAATTCATTGCCAGGTACTTCTACCCACTGTCTCGAAGATTCATTTATTACACCACGAGGTCTAAGTTCACCTTCTTGAACTTGTAAATGAAACATTTGTTTTACTTTGGTGAATCTTAATCCAGTCACCACTCTATAAAAAATACAATAAACACCATAATGAATTAACAAAAAAATGCAATGTTTTGAAATATTTTACTTGTTTTGATTAATATTGGATTCCGAAACTCTTAAACTGAAATAACGATCAGAAAAGATATCCGTAGAATCACAAATGCAAAAACAATATGAACAGTGCCAAAAGAGGAAAACCCACCAGCTGTCAACTTTACTCATTGTACCTTTGCAATCAGCTGACTTATCTCCCAGTGCTCTACCATTTTTGTATGATATATAGTCATATCTTCTACTACCTCCAAATTTCTAAAAGAGAATAATTTTTAAATTAATATTTATTCATTGTTCTAAAATTATAACAGTAGGTATAACGTACAGATTGGCAAATTCTCATGTCCGAATCTATATACTGGCAATTTAAAATTCTACCATTACAAACAGGCTGTTTGGCACAAAATTGATCTCTATGACATGTTTTATGTTCTGCAACATCATAGTACCCACAGTCTTTCATACAACTTTGTTCATAATTCATGTCAGATTCATTTTCTATGTAACCCTGTTAATAATAAACATTACTAATTAACATTTTCTAACTATATGTTATTCATTCAATATATTTATATATACATATACATAATCGCATACATTAATTATTATCAATGCCGGATCTAGAAGTACTAGAATATATATAGTATAAGTACTACTTTACGGGACTTAATAACATTATCAAGCATGATATTTTATTCACATAATTTAAACCATGAGCAAATGTTAAGAAAGAATATAATATACAATTTGTCACTATTCAGTAAAGTTATAAGGGGCTATTCCCATGTTCACCCATTCCTAGATATGAAGAACCAATAACGATCATTATTGTTATTATTTTATACCTGTAAGAGTTGAGTGATTTCTAAATATGTTTCATCTTTGACATGCTTCTCTGGGTCGCATCTCCAGTATATATTACTAGCAGAAGACATTGAACTTTTTAAAGCATTAAGTTGTTCCCTGATTCTTTTCTCAAATTGTTCATGTTGTTTTGCTTTCTCAAATGTAAAATTTCCTACATATGAAAAAAATATAAAATATTATTAATTGAATTACATGTAATTAAAAACCATAAAAGCAAAATAAATAATCATAAAAATATTTTTGTTATTAACACTCCATATTTTCAATATAGTGTAACGCAAAATATGTCAAACCTTTATTATATGTTTGTAACAACATCCATGAAAATTGCATAACAGAAAATCCTTTTAATTGTGTTAGATGCAATGTTATATACAAATTATAAATTAGTTGCTGTAGAGATTGTTTTTGATCACAAAGCATATCAGAACCTTCCTAAAATGATAAATATAATAAAAATCAATTATACATCATTTAATGCAGTTCTTATTGTAGAATGACACTATTGATTTCCACATAACGTTTATATGTAAACAAAATCGTAAGAATATTATGTTTACTTCCAAACAATTACTTATTATAACTATACTGTAAACTAGAAACATACAAGTTATTGGAGGGTTGCACTTTTTTTAAACATAACTTATGCATATAATTTGTATCCACATCTAAAATTATTATAGTAAACAAATTATTTCTATACTTTAAATTCTAAGTAGTGTAAGAAAAGTAGAGGTTTTCCAATGATATTTATTCAATTATATATACAACTATATACAACTTTTTGTAATGGAATAAGTTTGAATAATTATGTTTATAGAAAATTTTAATGGTATGGCAATTCAAGAATTAATTTTTATAGGGTTTCCTTGAAATTTTTAAATAATATTCAACATACGGTTTACCAAATAATAAGAAATAATACAATTTTATACTAAATAAATGTAATAATTCTAAATTTGTTAATTCAATTAATGGTTAAAAATAAAGTAAGAATCTTAGGATTAAGATGAATAGATTAAATTCCATTAAATATTAATGATATATCATTTAATTTATGTAAAAAAATATGGACCATCGTTGCTCAAATTGTGAGACACGACCCACTGAAATTATATAGGTACAATAGATACTAATAAATTTATGTTTTTAATCATTAATATATAAAAATAATTTTATTTTTTTGAAACTACTTTTTTTTTTTTTACTGTAAATGTAAAACCACCTGAAGTATGCACTATAAATTTTCGGGGGGGGGGAGGTCGCAGTCCTGAACAGATTGAGAACCACTGTCATAGAATATGAGCATTCAAAAATAATTTTAAAATGATATAGTACTTACCATTGTATGTTGTAAAATATTGAAAATTCCACCATGTGTATGAAATTTAAAACCTTCCCATTCCGGAACAATAAAAGAATGGATTTTTGACAACTGTTTATGAGGTGAACCGGAGGAGTATGCTAGCATTGCATCAGCAAACTTTTCTAATGTATAAGATGTATATGAAGATTTTTCACTTGTTTCGATACCACCATTTTTATACTCTAAATAAACATAATATAAAAACACAGTAAACTGATGAGGCCTAACCCGAATAACAATTTCTTAATTTTTTTTAAAACAAATTTATCGAGTAGGTATTTTAAGCAAATTACCAATATAATCACAATGCATGATATAAATACAATACATACATATAATTTATATAAAGTATAGAAAATGATTACCAAAAAACTGTAGAACTTTATTAAACTTATTATAATTTTATTTAAAAAAAACATATTATGGTATTTATTTTAGCTGTATTATTTATTATGTTAGTCACCTATTATCCTACAACAAAATAATATTAATATAACAGCCTACCTAAATGATTTTAGTTTGTAAAGCATAAACAGGTTGAGTCCATTCTTAATTGAAATGAAAATAATTCCTAGAATTAATGATAGACGATAATTATCAAAATTATACAAATATATTAATAATTCAACATAATAAATGAAGAAAAATAATAAAATTTTGAAAAGTATAATTTTCAGTTATGATTTATGAATATGATATAGGTATACATACAACAAATTGTTCATATTAAATTAATTTAATACAAAAATTAATAGTCTTGCTTATTTGAAACTAGATGAGACTAGACTCATCCCAGATTATCGAAAATCTGGATTAAACAGAATGATTTTTTTTCAACTTACTAATAAATATGGTGAGAAATATGTCCAGCTTTCTTGACTATACTATACTTTACTTTACTTTTTTTATATAACAAAGAAAAAAATAATTAATGAGAAAAAAGTGTAAGAAAAATGTCCAAATTATTTTTCACATTTTCAAAATTTTTTTGAGCCAAAATGTTTCTAATACTATTGTCTATCTATGTTTAAATTTTCATAAAGTCTGGATCAAAAAATTATGGTTTCCGAGACTTTTTTTTATCAAATTTTGTGTAGTTTTTCAAAAAAAAAAAAAAGAGAATCAAAAATTGAGAAATTAAAAAAATGACTTATTTTAAGTACCAACTAGAGGCAAATCTGGTTTCAAAAAGTTGCTGATCAGGACTTTAGTACAAGTATTTCTATACAAAAAATGTTCACAGAAAACAAAAATTAACATTATTATTAAAACACTAGCTTCTTCACTCGTTCAGAATCTAAAATAAATCATTTTGAAAGTCAAAATTATTACAGATCATGGTTGTCTACTTAAAATAAGGTCCTACAATAATATATCCTAATATGTTCTATTTTTTAAAAGGATTGTTCTTTAATTGTTACCTTTGTAGAAAAATCCAATAGGTATTCTAAAATAGAATTATTTAGTTATCGATAAATACCTATTAATTAAATTAAATAAAATGAATGAAATCTTAGTAAAATTGCAAAATATTACAGTAATAAAATTTGAATATGAAATGTACCTACCTACATAAAAAACTTATTTGATAAAAATATATGATTCCATCATGTGTATATATATACATGTAACCCTTTGTCATAGCAAAAAAAAAATTATATTTAGGTAGATATTAACAATTTTAAATTTAAAAATCTCTCATTTAAACTACTGAAATCAAATTAATATCTATTGATAGGTATATATATATATATATATATATATATATATTGACATAAACTGTACAGAGCCAACACCCTTGCCTTTGCGCACATAATTTGGTCTGTGCTTATGCCATTAATTACGTTGCTTAAACTTCAAAATTATATTTGGTTTAAACGTAAAAAATTATGTTTCTGTAGGTACATAATTATTTAAAATTATATACTTTAAAAGGCTGACTTTCTTATTATATTCTTAAATTGGTATAGTTGAATTAACCTTTTTTGTGCCCTGTCAACTATTTTACATTTTTAGAAATAAGGTCACCCCAACTTAAATACCAATAAAAAATGTATAAGAATAGTTACCAATTAATAATTTTATTTCCCATCAATAACATGAAATTATAGCTAACTAAAAACAGTAAAATTCTCATTATTGGTGTGTTTTTATATTATGTAAAGATCATTTCAATAGCGATCTTTGACTTTAACATGCCATACTATTGTTTTAAAAATATTATAATAAATACGTACCTTCCATCGTTGCATAATCGTTTTCAATAGATCTGACAGATTCCAGGAGCTCATTGATTTGAATCCCATTCAACACGGCACTGGGCATGGATTGCAACTTTTTAAGACTGACCAACATCATGGACCTTACTTCCTCTGTGTTTTTTTGTGTCTTGTGCACTAGTTGAGTAATGTGTCCAAAATTGTTCATTAGCTGTCGTTCTTTTTTCTTGGTGAACCACACAGGCGGTGCGCCTTCATCTCCAACACGTTCTCCTACCTTGTCTGCAATTTCCCATGACTTTGCAACGAACTCAAATACTTTGGTGGTCAGCTCGAACACATCGTCTGCATCTTCAATAGCGGATCCACTGATCAATGGAGCACATAGAGCTAGGCATGCCAAAAGATATTTGAAATACATATTTGTATCGAAATCACGAAATGCGGTTCAAATTTAATCACTGAACGCAATCGTCATCACTGTTACACCCAAACTGCCGGGGTCTGAATGCATTGAACTAACAACGAAACACGTCAACGCTGTAAAACTATTTCCTAAATCAGCAAAAATAATGTGAGAATGTGTTTTTTTTTTTTTATGTTGTTATTTTGTTTAGGTAGGTGTAAAGAAAAACAAATTGTCTGTGTCAGTAATTTGTATGAATGCCAGTCTATATACAACGCGACGCAAGGGCAGGAGGAGGGGACATAAAGAAAAAATCATAAAAAGATTACAAAGAAAATATAATAACACAACTACGTTCTATTAAACACTTGCGTATAGCAATCGCACATTAGTCACTGGTGCACTATTTTTTTAGCGATGGACATATTATTGTGCACCATTTCGGTTTATATTATTTTTAATATTAAATAATCAGTTTTACTGTTTACATTATCAGTTATCACAAGCCAATAATTGCTAGCCTACCACTGATATAATATAATCGCAATAAATTTATAGCATAATATCAATATAGTCCACGCCTTATACGCATAGATAATAAATACATTATGCATAGATAATAAATAATAATTATATGAATGTGTTTTAGATTCTGAGCTTATGTTTTCACAATGATGTTTTTTATTTTTTTTTGCTTTCTTGTGAACACTTTTTTGTTTAAAAATACTCGTCCAAAAGTTTCGATCAGTAATTAAATAGATCCAAAATCGAATCCAAATGGTACTTTAGAGAGGTCATTTTTCAAATTTCTCAATACTTTTTTCAAAAACGCAAAAAAACTGTAAAAGAATTGACAAAAAACAAAAAATAGTTATTACCGGGATTTTCGTAAAATTGGAAATTGATTTTTAACATAACTTCTATAATAATGCAGCTAGGCACTTGAAACTTTTACCAACTACTAAAAATGGTCACAAGAACATCTCAAAAAATTTTGATCAATTTTGAGTTAAGTACAGCATTTTGAAAATTTCGAAAATTTCTCATTTTTTGTTAGTTTTTATGTAATAAAATTTTTGATATTAAGGCTTGAAAATTTAATATAATCTCACTGACATATGCCTAGTTGACTTAAATCTCGAAAATCTTTAGTAAATTTTTTTCTCTACAACTATTTGAAGTTAGAATTTCGATGAAATTCGTTAGTTTTACTCAGTTTTACCTTAAAGTACACATTTTAAGATACATAAAAGAAAGTTAGCCGGACGGTTTTTTTTGAAACTTGGTGCCTGTTTAGAAAATTTTATTGAGAATATTTTGATGTGATAAAATTTTGAGCGAACAAAGAATTAAAATTTTTACAAGGGTTTGACTGAAAAAAAATCGAGGAAAGTACGGACAAAGATAAAAATGTTTATCGTTTAACTTATTTTATGTATTTTTGACTCGCCGACAACCAGTCAGTTGTCGCCAAATGTAATTCCTTATCGCAGTACTATTTTCCCGCAAACGTAATTAATTTATTATTTATTACATAGATGATGTCCATAGTGTTTATGGAGTGATTCGTGTACATATTTATTAATAAATAGTTACACCCTATTTAGTGTACCTATATAATAATATTATAATATTCACCAATAAAATAAAATATTCTATTTATTTAACTATCGAGCCTTGATGATGTTTATATTTAGGCATGTAATATAATATAATAATTTAGGTGCATGTAAAACATCACTTTATCACACTAATGATTTATGAATTTCACACAACATTTTACAGTGCTTGTCGTATTGTAATAGTTTGGTTTTATGGCGGAGCATGCGCGAAAATGTACACGTTTTTTATATTATTATGTTCCTTCGTTAAGAATCGTATTATTGAAGGTATGATTTATCGTTTCTTTAAAATTCAATATACTCGTCAAAAGTATCCCACCCGAGGTGTAAAGAACACCCCAACGAGCGAAGTACACACTTTTTATAATTATTATTATAATTTATACAGACTTCTGCGCTAGTCTCTACTCAGTAAAGTAATTCTCATTGCGATTATAAATTACACACTCTTAGTAATGCCTTATATATATTGTACAGTGTATTTGCTGATATGCAAACAATTAATAAACATACTAGAAATATGAACACAATGCACACTTACTATGGTTAAATAATATACAAATACAATACTATTATATCAAATACTACAATGATTTATTAGTCTGATTATTTTACATTATTTCCAAATAATAACTTATTGAAAATATGAAGTAGTAGTGCATACTACATAATATTAATATAGGAATATACCTAACATTTAACAGTGAAGTAATAAATATGAAGATTCATCAGTCGTATTTTTTTTTTACACCATTGCAATAACTGATACTACTTAGTACCTACGTTGCAAAAAAATTGTTGGGCGTACGTCTTACTCAGAACTCATAATATTTCACCACCCTAATATAATATACGACGTATTAAGTGATTTACACATATTATCCGACCACCTACCACTTTTTAACTTGATTTTAACTGGACTTCATTTTCTTTGAAGCACGAGTACCATGTTAAATTGAATACAAGTATTAAATAAATAATAGTTAGGTAACTATTAATATTGGTATTAAACATTTATACCTACTGTAGTTATATTTATCATGATTATTATAGGTAGGTAACAACTAACATTTCTGAGAGAACATATTTCTAGGACTAAATTAATGTCATTCAAATAAGTATGATTAATACAAAAAATATGTTCGAAATTATTTGATACGAATCTAGAGCGGAAGGTCAGAGAGATAATTGTCCTATCAAACAACAAATAAAAATAAAACATGAAAATTAAAACAGAATAACATTGTTGAGAAATCAATCATCGATGTATTATTAAAAATGCTTAACTTGATTTTCTAACTAATTTATTATTAGCAAGGTCGGACTGAGCCGGTGAGTTATTGAGGAAAACTCGGTGGGTAGGTCAAAATAATTGATATTAGTTTGACTCAATTTCAATCTTCCAGTGGTTCGAACATTAATTTTTTCGAACTCGAACTACCATTTTTTCTTGAACTGTTCGAACTCGAATCTGAATTTTATTCGAACTATTTTCGAACTTTCGAACTTCAAAAAAATTAAAACATTTGAAAATGTATTGATAATAGCAATATTAGTCGTCTTTATAGACGTCGAATTAAAAAAATCTGCTGATTAAACTGTTCGAAAATTCGAACTCGAACTATTCGAGATGCTCGAATTCGAACTTCGAACTGTTCGAATTTCTTAAAGTTCGAGGGTTCGAGAATCCATCCCTAGTTAATACATTTGTTATTAAGGTCCGCGCACACTGCTGCGGTGGCGGTGGCGGTAAAATATTTCCATTGGTTGTATAGGAGTCGCGCGGTGGCGGTGGCGGTAAAAATATCGCAGCGCGGTAAACACAAATATCGCGTCCCCGCACCTATTTTCACCGCCACCGCGTTGCGATATTTTCATTTTAAAAATTTTAGAATGAAATCAATGTTGTAAAAAAGAACATTTATCAATTAAATGTACCTTATACTACTATACTAAAGTACTACTGTATTTTTATTGAATATTTATTTTATTTACACAACACCGACGTTCAAAGACGATGTTATAATATATAATATATATTTAATCAATGATATATATATATATATGTTATATTATTATAGTTTTGTGTCGAAAAAGCAATAATTTAGGGATGGTCGGCTGTTCTCCGGCTATATGTGTAGGTAATGTTTGTAGGATTTGGTAATCTGTATACCTATATATTATAATATAATATTGCTTCATGTCGAATGGTATTTTATCGCGTTGATTTATCGATTTATTAATTGACTATAATATGTTACATACTAGAAATGTAATAATAACCAAATATTGTGTTTAGCATAGTCGCCGGGTACATGGGGGCTACGGGGTTCCAGCCCCCAAAATATTTGCTGATGCAAAAATAAAATATTTTTCTTTGAAAGAAAAATAGTTAATCCAAATCTTGGTTACATAATAATAATATATTATGTCCGTGAATATTGTTCTTTCAATGACAGCGATATAATTTATATGTATATATACTCGTATAATATATATTAGACTTTAACATTATACTAGAAGTGCTACTCCTTCTATATCCATTTCCGC
>JAIPRM010003270.1:0-26679 GCA_025469315.1 Stegophylla sp. TES_Ste_2020 | reverse complement strand
TTTTTTTTTAAAAATTATTTATTTTTTTTTTTTTTTTTTGTTTATTTAGTAAAAATACAATCTGTACAGTTTATATACAATAAGAATTTATGATAACATTTTTTTTTTTTTAAATATCTTGAAAAGATACCTGAAACCTGAAAAGAGGATCCCCAGTGGAAGCACTTCTACTGACATTAATAATACAACTATATTAAGTTAATTTTGTGTTTTATTGTTGATTTTTTTTTTTTTATTTATTTATTTTTTTGTCGAAATTAGAGTAGATCGTTTTAGGCGGCGAGGAGGATTTCCAGGGAGTGTGAGAGAGGATAGTTCGTTAACTAGTTTGTTAGGATGATTAATAAGACGTTTATGGAATTGTTTGTAACGAGTTATAGCGGTTTGTTTAACTGTAGGTATGTTTAGGTCATTGTGAATGGTTTCATTGAAGATGTATGGGGGAGCGTTAAGTATGCGGCGGAGTATTTTAGATTGAACAGTTTGAATTTTGTTGGTGTCGGAGATTTTAGCGGCACCCCAGAAGTTCAATACCGTAAGTCCATATGGGTTTTATTAGAGATTTATAAATGATTAGTTTTGAGTGTAAGCTGGTTTTTGTTTATTATTAAGAAGAGTTTGAAGCATTTTTGTTCGGAGATTTATAGCAAATTTTTTTGAATAAATGTGTGGAGACCACGTCTGTCGCTTATCTAAAATTAAGCCTAGGTATTTAGATTATGTGTTGGTTGGAATCGGGACATTGTTAAAATATATTTGAGGAGAGTTTTTTTTTTTGCGGAGGGTGAAGGTTGTGTGACATGATTTACTTTCATTTAATTTTACGCGCCATTTAAGGAACCAGCTGTGCATGTCGTTGAGGTGCGATTGAAGGTGGATGGACGTGGTGTCAGGATCTTTGTTTACAATAATAAGTATTTTGTCGTCTGCTACGTAGGTATTTGGTGTGGTTGGTTGATCAGAAGTGTATATATTGAAAAGAAGTGGAGAGGAAATAGCGCCCTGGGGGACTCCTGCATCAATGTATAAGTTGAATAAAAAGTTTGAATTAAAAAAAAAATATATTTTCTGAGTCTTTTTGACAAATGTTGGGTAGTTTTTTCCAAATTTTGAGAAAATAATTGAGAATTTCGAAAACCATCACTCATAAAAGATCTTATATCAAAGACATTTTGGTGCCGTTTCGCATTGCTGGGCGTGCGGAGGTCTAGTTATGCCACTGATCATTGCCAATGTTGGTTTACATGAAATGTATTATAAATGATTATTATAAAACGTAAAAATTATTCATGTCACAGAGGTAAAAAATATTATGAATTACCATATTTAACAATATTATTAAATTATTCGAAAATTTAAAAAAAATCGTAGAAAATGAATGGATTAACCTTTATTGGAGATTTAAGCACCAATATTTTTCTAAAAATCAGATTCATAAAATGGCTATTTTAAATTTTTCTAACATATATATTTTTCTAACATTTTTTTTTCTCGTTTATTTTTTATATTATTAACTTCTCTCGTTCAGAATCGTTTTATTGAAGAAATGATTTATCGTTTCTTTAAAATCCAATACACCCGTCAAGAGAATCCCACACGTCGTGCGAAGAACACCCATCGTGCGAAGTATGTTCGGCTTTTTTATATTTTTAATTCGCTTGGGAGCTAAAGAAAAGCTAGAAAATTGTTTCTCATGTAGTCACTACATTCTAAGAACAGGTTTTTATATTATAGAAGAAAAAATTTCTCTGTATCAGTGGTATAGATTTTTTGAAAAATCTGTGTTGGTATTATTATGTCTATGGTATAACCACAGAATATACTTTTCATATACTCTCTGGGTAAAACACTGATTTTTTTTTCCATTCTTATCATTTATCAATTATCAGTAAACAACCCTTTGCTCCAAACAATAACTTAGGTAGTTCATGCACAAAACTGAATAATATGATGTCTAGATTTATATTAACATTTCTTAAACTTTATAGTACATTTCATGAATGTTTGTTTATATATTAGTACAATGTTTACTATGTACAATGATGCCATACCCCTATTAATTAGTATTTACAATTTTAGTATCACTAATTTTTCGAGTATAATACTAGATTAGTAAATACAAATCAAATATTTCCTATACATTTTAATTTATTCTATTTTATTTCAAATAAGACAAAAATACATGAAATATTTGAAAATTTTTATACCTACTCAATGATGCCGTTATAAATATGTAGGTAATAAATTAGTTTTAATGATTGTAATTAATTATTTTTACTAAGAAAAATGTACTAGTTATTATATTTTAGGAATATTTAAATACTATCTACTTTAACATGTATATTCAAAAATAATTTGAAGATTCATTTTATATTTCAGTGGTACTTTACGGACATTCAAATGAAACAAAGTTAAGATGTGAAATATATTTGATATAAACAAGATTTAAAATTAAAAGTGTAAAAGAATTCCAAAATGTTAATAGGTATTCATTGTTTATGAATATTTTTTAATTTAATTGGTTAGTTTGATCTATTATTGGTATTCAACAACTTAATGGCGTTAACATTTGGTGATAATATACATACTAAAACGTTTACGCCTCAAGAATACTTGGTCGAACTTCTAAGTTCAGCCAAAAGTAAAAATGTGATTATTCCATTACAAGGTGTAACCAACAAAGTATTTGTTTTTTTGAAACTTATTCAAGAGCTTGCTTTTACAATTAACAGGTAAGTTTAAAATACATTTAAATTAACAATACATACATTCAATTGAATTAATTTACATTAAAAATGTATTTTTAATTTATACACAGAAAAAACAAAAAAAGGTGGACGTTACTGGTTTTAGAAGAAACGGAAATTGAACGTTACATGTTTTGTATCAAGCATTTGACAGATTTAAAGCCATTAGCAATAACAACATTTGAACATTTGGATTTCAATAACTATGAGGTCTGTTTATAATAAAAACTTTGTATTTTTTATGTGACCACAATCTTGTTTTGGGGCAAATGTTTTTACAATGATGTTTATTTTTTAGAAAAAAAAAAAAAAATGGTTTTACAAGTCTTTTCTTTATTATTTTTATGTATACATTTTTACTATAGAAATACATGTTTAAAAGTATCGATTAACAACTTTCTGAAACCGTATTCGCCTCTAGATAGTACTTTAGAGTGGTCATTTTTCGAAATTCTCAATTGTTTTTTTCAGAATATAGGAAAAACTACACAAAATTTGACAAAAAAGACTTGAAATTTCTTTTTTAATCAAATCTTTTAAAGCATGGATATATAATATTATGAGAAATATTTTGGCACAAGATAATTTTGAAAATGTGAAAAATATTATGAAATTTTTTTCTAACATTTTCTTTTCTTGATTAGGTAAAATACAGATAGACATGAATATATATATATATATATATAATATTTTGGTGAAGGAAAATTTTTAATATGTCAAAACAAAGTTTCTAACTATTTTTTTCTCATCATCATTTTTTTTTTTTGCTCAGTTAATCCTGAAATATAAAACTTGCTGGCTTGGTAATGATTAAATTTTCTTGTAATAATTATGAGTTTTACAATTTTTATGTATAATAATTGTCTTATATAAACTAAAGCTTCGCTCAGAATTAAAAACAAAAATGAAAATTGAAGATATGATTTATTGTTTTGTTAGAATTTAACACATCTACCCAGTCCTACCCTAGGAGCAAAGAATATCCATGGTGCAAAATTATATCTGGTTTTCTTTTTGTTAAATTTTATTCCTATTATTAGTAAATTTACCATTATTAGTATAAATTTTCAATTTTTTGTTTAATCTTTTCTTACAGGTTCTTGTTTCTACTGAGAAAGTGTGCTTAGAATTATTTGAAAAAAGACATTTACATATTGATCAGCTTAACTTAGCTATATTCAATAATTGCCAGAAAATAATTCTTGAAAATAGTATTTATTTTAAGGTATAAAATTTAATGTCTTTTAAAATTGTTTTAGTGGTACAGAGTAATTTTTATAAGTATGCTAAGCTCATTTTAAACCTTGTGTATGGAACAAATTAGGATTTTTATTTATGTGCTATTAGATGTACCATTAAATCATTTAATTACCCATAAAATTGAAAAAAACAATTTTTGATCTTCACTGTTTTATTAGATTTAAGTGATAACCTCTATTCTACACATATTATTTAATAATAATTAGAATATTTATTAAAAATGTTATGATTTACATTTTAGATTGTGAATAGAATTCACAATTTTTTTAAATTTTTTTATGAAAACACTTATTCCACTTGAAAAAGTGCTTGGGTAAGTGTCAGTGACACAACTACATGTTTGGGAGCCTGTGTGCAAGAGTGTAACAGGGGCCTATTAACCAACTACCAAGATACATAATTTATTAATGAATTTATAACTATTTGTTTTCAGCAGTGTTTTTCAAACCTTTTTTAATCAACGCCCATTTTGATGTTTTAAAATCTCCCTTGCACTTCTGAAATTAATTTTTTTTAATTACCTTTTTTTTTGTCTATAATAGGGTGATCATACGTTATGTTTTATACAGGTTTGTCCTTTAATTTGTCTCTCAGTCCTATTGTCATGATAAATTTCTTAAATAATGCTTTTTAAAAGGACATTTTTTTCCAACACTTTTTTTTTCATTAATTTTTTCCCCTTTATTTATTAGGTAAAAAAAAGTAAAGAAAAGACAAGAAGGTGAAGTAAAGTAAAAAAAGTAAAGTATAGATAAGAAAGCTGAACATACTTCTTACCACAGGTATTCTTCAGTCTTTAGGTCAAATACTCTTGGTGGGTGTGTTGAAAATTATGACTATTATTGTTCTTAATATTATGGAAGAAATGATTTCACTTTACTTTAAAATTCTACACACCCACCATGAGTATCTCACTCGAAGAGTAAAGAATACCCGTGGTTCGAAGTATGTTCCTTGTCTATATTTTACTTTACTTATCATTGCTTTGGTTTACTTAACTTTTTTTTTATAAAATTTTAATTTTATCAGTGTTTTCAAATTATAGATTAAATACATTCAAATACATGCATTATTAAGGGTTAAAAATAGGTTGAGCATACTTTAAAGATCAATCTGTATTCATTTTAAATCTATAGAAATCTCTGTGAACGAATATTTATTGGGAACCTTTTATAGTGCATTTAGAATTAGAATTTTCTCATTCAAAAGATATAAAATTATGATATTGTTAATAATTTTATTTTGATTAAAATAAATTTGATTAAGTTATGGGTGTTTATTCTGGCAACATTGAAGCTCAAGACACTTTTCTTTGGTCCCATTGTTTTATTTTTTATTTATATATATATATATTTTGTAACGGTTAAAAAGAAATATATTTTATTTTTAATTCTAAAATTTTAAGTTAATAAATTTAATAAAAATAGTGATAACTGATAAATAATATATAAATATTAATTTACATGTGTATGTTATAATTTTTGGTGCTTAGTTCAGTTGATTCAGATTATAAGGATTTTTATATAGTCTTAGATTAAATTCCTTATATTTTTATAAGATTTTGTAGTGAAGTTAAGAAAGGTTTTTTCATTAAATGCCCGTAAATAGAGGTTTCTTTTAATATAATAATATTGCATACAATATATTTATATATATATATATATATTTTTTTTTTAGATTTGTAATTTTCTTAAGCCAGATAGTAGTTGTAAAATTGTTGGTGTAGTTCATTCACTATTTGAAACTGATTCTGATCCTAGATTCATTGAAAGTCAATTGGAATTTATATCCAACAAATTGTTTTCATCTATTGAGACTGCTAGTGATATTGTTTCTTTATTGCGTCACTGTTGTAAACCTAAAGAAGTTCTAATTGAATGTGCTACTCAAGTAGAAGATAATACGAATATTAGGATAAAATCTATTGTACAAAACTTAACTACGTTTTTAAATGATCACAAATATGAGCCTGCTTCCATTTATGGAGATGATGAAGAATATGGTGAAGAATTAAAACAAAGACCTGATCCAAAAAATGAACCATTAAAAATCATATCTGATTTTTTGGATATTTTAAAAACAATGGGTCCATATTGTGCTGATAAAGCTGCTCTGACACTTCTGTATATAGTGGAAAAATTAAAGGTTAAAACACCATATGAAAGACATTATGTTTTGCTTTGCATTGTCTCCAC
The DNA here is from genome assembly GCA_025469315.1 of Stegophylla sp. TES_Ste_2020. Taxonomy (NCBI): domain Eukaryota; kingdom Metazoa; phylum Arthropoda; class Insecta; order Hemiptera; family Aphididae; genus Stegophylla; species Stegophylla sp. TES_Ste_2020. Next base: position 20,477 of record JAIPRM010003270.1, on the reverse strand, counting down.
ATTTTTGATTCAAATAAGAGCAACATTTGATGACATTTTCTACTCATATAGCAATGAAGAGAGAATTTTTAAATTTAGCTCTCCTCGTGTATTACGTTTGATTTATGTTCTAAAACAATTTAAACCAAAATCTTATAAAACATTTAACAGTAATACAGGAGTAAGTAATGATCAAAAAGGAAAAAGAGATGGAACAATTAAATCTAAATCAATAAGACGTAATTGGAAATTAAATAGGAAATTTGGAACTCAAAAAAAACAAGGACGATTAAATCAATATGAAGAAAATGTTTGCGCAATTATTCTTGTGAACAATAAAATTACTGCATCTATTTTATACTATTTATTTTTAGTAAGCACTAAGCATTAATATTTTATTACTGAAAATAACCTGATACAGTTATCAAGTTATAATTATATATTATAAATTATTATATATATAATATAAATGATATATTTTAGGATTTAAAAAACTGTAACAAAGAAGATTTTGGTTGGATTCAACCTCAGTATACAGTAAATAAAGAATCGGATCCAATAAGTGAACCAAAAGAATTTGAAATTGAACATAAGAAACAAGAAGAAACTTTAAGAAGGTAATAAGATTTTTTATTAAGACTAAATAAATTATTGTTGTTTTTTTTCAATTTTATTTTATTGGTGTGTAAGAAGAAATAACTATTATTTTCTCCTTAAATCCTCCTTTCCTTTTTCCTACACTATAAAAAATAATCCCATTTAATTTGCTGGTTACACTGTTCATGACTTTTGATTGACATTCACCAAAAATCTCTGATCTATATTGCATATTGAATTGGTCTGTTGCAAATTATTAAAATTACTCTGCTTTATAGCCATATCGGTTGAAGTCTGGCAATATCTCCCAAGAGTTTCCCCTCTTAATAGCGCCTCTTAAATCTCTACTATGTACTTATTCACCCTATTCTTGATTACGGTTCAGTTCTTTAAAATCCTGACTCATCAATTGGAAACAACATAATCGAACAGGTTCAGAGGAAGTTTCTCCATATAGTCACATTCAGGTTTAAACATTCCTTGTTCTTCATAAAGTTTTTGGTAGTTGAGTCATATAATATTTACGCATGACATAATGATGTCTTTTGCTATCAACCTGTCTACGGTAATTTGATGTTATAATCTTTAGCTTACGTATATAATAATGAATTTTATGTTTTACTTTTGTAATTAGACTTACCTATAATAAAAATAAATAAAAAAGAAAAAAAACTTTAAAAGGTAGTAATATATACTTATTAAAACCATATTAATTATCGTTTCTAATTTTAATGAATTGTATTTTATTGATGCTTAAAAATAAATAATAATTATTTTAGGTTTCGACAAAGAGAATGTAATGTACTTATTGGAACAAAAGTATTAGAAGAAGGAATTGATTTACCCCGATGCAATTTGGTAATTAATTATAATGTGCCACTTTCATACAAATCATATCTAAGGTGTAAAAGTAGAGCAAAAACATTAGATGCATATTATATTTTAATGTTTGAGGAAGAAGATACTCATAATGTTTTATCTCATTTAAAATTATATAAGGATATTAATCGTGTAAGAATGAAATTACGATTTATTATTTTGTCTCTGTAGAATTCATATGAAATAAAATAATTAATTTTATTTTTTTCGTAGATGTTATTAAGTCATTGTATTTTCAAAGACATTGACATTGAAAAAGAATACTATGCAGATAGGTTTAATTGGTGTGTTACACCCTTCAAACCAGGGAATAATGAAGACTCAGCATATGTGGATATGGCAACTGCAATTGGTCTTGTAAACAGGTTAGGTTAGGTTTAATTCTAAATAACCTACATTTTTGAAAGATAAGTTGTTAAAATTTGGTTTTGCAATGTATATGTTACCATAACATATATATCCTCCACATAAGATTACATGTAAATATATCTCAGAATTCAAAATTTAAGATAATGTGTTAAAATATTGAATAAATAAATTCAAGTAATTATTTACATATAGTCTTATATGAGCTATGTTAATGTTACAGTAATATATACATCGCAAAACTAAATTTAAACTCCAACCAATTTAGTTTTACTGTAGAAAAACTTAAATTAAAAATATTCTTGTATCAAACTAAGTATTTTAAATAGTTTTTAAATGAACCTTGTATTTATATTTCTTATTTTAGATATTGTGCAAAATTGCCTAGTGATACATTTACAAAATTATCTCCAATTTGGAAGATGCAGTCGGTAGTTTATGAAAATCAACCCATGTTTGTTTGCAGTATTCGACTTCCTATAAATTCACCTATTAAACATGATATACATGTAAGTGTTATTTACATATGAATCTAAGACCTAATTTACTTATAAATAAGATTTTGAGACAATTTAAATAATAAAATGTTCAAAGCAGAGATCTTGAATACAAAAAAATGAATCAAATTAACAATAAAAGTTCTGAAAATAGTTAAAATATTTTTTATATTTATGCTCTAAAATTTTTTATAAAATAATATTTTAGATTCTGAACGAAATGAAGAAGATAGTGTTTTTACAATGATGTTATTTTTTCCTGTAAACACTTTTTCATATGGAAATATTTGTCCAAAAGTCTTGACTGGTAACTTTTTGAAATCGGATTCGCCTCTAGATGCTACTTTAAAATGTGATTTTTTAAAATCTCAATTTTTTTCTCAAAATTTGGGGAAACTATTCAAATTTGCCATAAAAGACTTGGAAACTATCTTTTATTTTAATCCAAACTTTATGAAAATTTAAACATAGGTAGACAATAATATGAGAATTAGTTTGATGCTAGAAAATTTTGAAAATGTTAAATAAAATTTGGAGATATTTTTCTAACACTTTTTTTTCTCATTATTTTTTCCCCCTTTTCTTTATTTATTAGATAGAAAAAAGTAAAGTTCCTAAAGTAAAGTAAAGTAAATTTAAGTACCTAATTAAAGTTAAGAAAAGATAAGCATAGACCTGAAAGTCGGATATACTTCGCACCACGGGTATTCTTCACTCTTTGGGTCAAATACTCTTGGTGGGTTTATTGAAAATTACGACTATTATTGTTCTTTATATTATTAATTCCCTTTGTTCAGAATCATATTATTGAAGAAATGATTTATTGTTTCCTTAAAATTCTACACATTTTCTAATAGTATCTGACCTGAAGAGCGAAGAATACCTGTGGTACGAAGCATATTCAGTTTTCATCTAACTTAACCTTGTTCAGTATAAAACTAAGTGACTTAAAATTTTTTAGATAATGATATAAAATGTATTATTAGCACAGTTAAATGTTTATTTGGTGTAATATTAATTTTTATTTTGGTTGAGAGGGTCATCCAATGCCATGTCAAATTTTAGCCAAAAGGGTTGCTGCATTAGAAGTTTGTCGACAACTTCATACTCACGGTGAATTAGATGACACTCTTCAACCTATTACAAAAGAATCGTTTCATGCTTTATTCAATGCTGACGAAGTACTAGCAGATGAAAAAGATGCTTCAATACCATGGGACACTGAAGATCCTAGACCTGGGACAAATAAACGCCGCCAATATTATTTTAAAAGAGTATGATAATCTCGTCTTTAAGTTTTAAATATTGAGCGTAACATTTCTAAATAATTAAAAAACCTTTATTAGATAGCAGGGGCCTTGAAAGATTGTAGACCAGTTGAAGGCAAACCTTGTCATTTGTATGCTATATTATTAAATATGAATTGTCCTGTACCTGAAGAACAAAATACTAGAGGCCGAAGAATTCATCCACCAGAAGAATCTATTCATGGGTTTGGTATACTTACAACAAAACATATTCCTAGTGTAGGTAAATATTTATAAAATATTAGTTTTTATTGTAACTGTGAAATTCAATTGTTGTTTAGATTCCACCATTTCCTATTTATACTCGATGTGGCGAAGTATATGTGAGTTTAAAGTTAATTAAAATAAACTTGTTCTTAACACAGCGACAGTTAGATGATATAGCAACATTTTTAAATTATACATTCACCAATGTACTACGTTTACAAAAGTGCCACGTGGCATTTGATCCTACTACAACTGATAATTGTTATTATATTGCACCAACTCTTAGAGGTAGTATATATCAGTAAATTAATTGTTAAAATGTATAAAATTTATTTGATATTTTTTAGATGAAACTGGATCAATAGATATTGATTGGAATTTCTTAGATAAAATGCGCAAAAGTAAAGATACGAAACTAAGACTTATATCCGATGAAGATCGAATACATTTCCAACCTGATTTAGAAGTTTTGAAAGATGCTGTAGTTACACCTTGGTACAGAAATCAAGAACAACCCCAGGTAGTAATATAAAAATAGTTTTAATACTTGTCATTTATTTAATATTTTTGTTCAGTATTTTTATGTAGCAGAGATATGTACTCATCTAAATCCAAAATCACCTTTTCCTGGTTCTTTAGTAAATTACAAAACATTTGAAGATTATTATTATCTAAAATATAATTTAAAAATCCAAAATCTTGAACAACCTCTTTTGGATGTGGATCATACTTCAGCTAGACTAAATTTTCTTACACCAAGGTTTGTTAGAAAAAAAAGTATAATAAACATCTAATACTTAAATTTAACATATTTTAGATACATGAATCGTAAAGGTGTAATTTTACCTACAAGTAGTGATGCAACTAAAAGAGCCAAACGAGATAATTTAAGTCAAAAACAAATTCTTGTTCCAGAACTTTGTAATGTACATTTATTTCCAGCATCAATGTGGCGTAAAGCTGTTTCTTTACCATGTATATTGTATCGTATTAATGCTTTGTTGTTAGCGGATGAAATACGTACTATTGTTGCAAAAGATATATCTTTGGGATCACTTGATCTAAGTTATGGTATGAACAATTTAAAGTTTGAATTTCTTATTTTTTGAATTTAACAATGATTATTTCGAATATTGTGTAGATCACAATTGGGAACCTTTAGATTTTGGTTGGACCATGAAGGAAGTACTGAAAAAAAGAAAAGAACAAAGAGAAATTAGTCCAACAAAAGAAGTTCAACCAGTTGAAATTATTGAAAAATGTACAGATGAAGAAAAAGATGTTGATGAAAAATGTATAGAAGAAGAAAAACTAGACGTATCAAATGACCCTAATTGGATAGACATTGGTACATGGTCTAATGAAATGGCTGACTTTGCAATGAACAGTATTGACAATAATGTTGCCAAAGTAAGATATTCATCTCCAACTAGTTGGATGGTACAAAGTGAATCAAATAGCACATTCAGTGACATTGATTCAGATGACGGTAATCAATCGGATAATTTACATTCAAATGGTTTACGTATAGAGTTCAAAAATACGTATTTGGCTGAAGCTGTTGATGAAAAAGATTTCAAACCAAATAAATTATCTATGTTTAAAAACAATGAAACTTTATCATGGTCATGGAACGATAATAGTGACATATTATCCAAATATAATCAAGTGGATGATAAATTAACAAACTTCTTTTATAATAAAGATAAAGAAATAGTTATAAATCGAGAAGCAAAAGGTAATACCAATATTGATGACTTAGCTTTGCTAAAACTCCCTTGGGTCTTAAATTCTGATTCAGGCTATGGACTTTTAGATATGAACATTTTGCCGAATAATGTTTTATTAGAAACAATAGATAAAAATTGTACTAAAAGTGAAAAAATCAGAAACATAAAAGCAAATTATACTATCAATGATGTTCATGAAATACAAACTGAAACATTTAGTTTTGACTTTCAGCCAAATTTAAAGAACCATCCAGGACCAAGTCCTAGTGTTTTACTTCAAGCATTGACTATGTCAAATGCAAATGATGGTATTAATTTGGAACGACTAGAAACAATTGGTGATTCATTTTTAAAGTATGCAATTACTGCGTATTTGTACTGTACTCATGATAATGTACATGAAGGAAAACTGAGTCATCTTAGGTCAAAACAAGTCAGTAATTTGAATTTATATCGTCTAGGTAAACTAAAAAAGTTTGGCGAACGTATGATATCCACTAAATTTGAACCCCATGATAATTGGCTACCGCCTTGTTATTTTGTCCCACATAAGTTAGAAAAAGCTCTTATTGAAGCTAGTATACCAACAAATTTATGGAACATGATTACACTTCCCGCTTTCAAAGATCTTACTAGTGAAGAAATTGATAAAGCTATAGAGCGGTTCAAAGTTGGTTTTTCAAATGATAATATAGAAAATGCTCCTTTATTTGTGCCTTACAATCTTGTTACCCAACATAGTATTCCTGATAAAAGTATTGCGGATTGTGTAGAAGCTCTGATCGGTATAGTATATATAATTATTTAATACATTCTTTTTTTAAGTAAAATAATATCATTTGTAGGTGCTTATTTGATATCATGTGGTGCTCGTGGAGCATTGCTATTCATGTCTTGGTTAGGAATTCGAGTATTACCCATTTTAGAAGATTCTTCTTTGGGTTACTTAAAACCCCCATCTTCTCCTCTTCTACGTAATACATCTGATCCAGAAGATGAGTTATCAAAACTGATGGATGGATTTGACTCTTTTGAAGAGCATTTAGGATACCATTTTCGAGATCGTAGTTATTTACTTCAAGCAATGACTCATGCTTCTTACTATCCTAACCGTTTAACTGATTGTTATCAACGATTAGAATTTTTGGGTGATGCAGTTTTAGGTAATTAAATAATTGTAACAGTTTATTCAAAGTTTATGAGAGATTTAAAATTTTAGATTATTTAATTACACGACATCTATATGAAGATAAAAGGCAACATTCACCTGGTGCACTAACAGATCTTCGTTCAGCATTAGTGAATAATACGATTTTTGCATCACTAGCTGTTAGAAACGGATTTCACAAATATTTTAAACATTTATCTCCAGGTTTGTCTGAAGTGGTTTGCCAATTTGTAACTATACAAGAAGAAAATGGTCACACTATTGATGAAGAGGTATTCTATCTAATTGATAAAGTATATTTAGTTTATTTTACATAATGAAAATTTTTACTATAGTGAGAAATCTATGTCTTACACCTATGTTTCACTTTAAAAAATATATATAATATGTTCAAATAACTAAATAACTTTATATATTTTAGAAACTAATCATGAATATTAAAACAAATGGTTATTTTATACAACAATACTATCTTTTCTTTTTTTTTGTAGACTTTAATATTCAATATAAATATATAATTTTGGTATATAGTCTTCTGAGAAAATATTGAAGAGTGAGAAATGTCAAAAACTGAAATTTTATTTTGAATTTATTCGTTTTATTTTAGTTTTATTTCTTGGGAGAAGATGAATGTGAAGAAGCAGAAGATGTTGAAGTACCAAAAGCACTTGGTGATGTTTTTGAATCAGTTGCTGGAGCAATTTATTTGGACAGTAATATGTCACTGGATACAGTGTGGAAGGTTTATCACAAAATAATGGAAAAAGAAATGGGTGAGTTTATTTAAAATGTTTTAATAAGTTAATAAAAATGTAGAAAATCATAATTCAGTCATTATAAACCTATATGGTAAAATCAGACATTTTAGTTTTAACATTTAAAATGCAAGCGTTTATAAATAGCTGTTTTATACAATTTCTATTACAATTTAGGTAAATATTAAAATAGATTGTAGTTAAATTGAAAATTTTATTACTGAAAGTATGAAATATATGTTTATAAACGCAAAGTAAAATATTGACGATTTTGTAACTTTATAGGGCAGTAGTTCCCAATTTTTTAGATTCTGAGCAAAACAAAGGAGCTTATGATTTTACAATGATTTTTTTTTCTTTTTATGAAAACTTTCATATAGAAATACTCATCCAAAAATTTTGATCAGTAATTCTATTGATTCAGAATTACACCCAGATGATACTTTAACTAGGTCATTTTTCAAATTTCTCAATAATTTTTCTAAAAACGTGGAAAATTTGTCGAAAAATTGAAAAAAAAAAACGGCAAAATATACATTACTGAAACTTTCATAAATTTTAAAATTGCTTTTTAACATAACTTCAAAAATAATGCACCTCGAGGTGCGAAGTACACATTTATTTTTCTTAATACACAAATATAAGTGATAATTAAATATGCAGAAGTATGCTAACAAAATAAAATTGCTATTACTTTCAAACTATTATAATTTGTAAAGATTACTGAAAAAAAAGTAAAAATATTTAAAGGCAAAAATGTGCATTGCATAAAAATCTTCAGTGCTCATATTATTTATATTGTATGCTTTAGTATTAAACTGTAATATAATTTATTAATACTATAACTTATATTTTTTACAGAACAATTTAGTACAAATGTTCCAAAATCACCAATTAGAGAGCTTTTAGAATTGGAACCAGAAACTGCTAAATTTAGGTGTGTATTTTTAGTGTTTCTATGAATTAATGGAATTTTAATTGATCAATGTTATACAGTGGCAAATCGTCATAAGACACAATGATGTTAAGTCTACCAATATTGATATTTAAATTTCAAAAGTGAACGGTACAGTTTAATTTTAAGACACCTAATTTGCTGAGTTAATTTTAATTAACTTTCTTTATTTTTCTCCTCTTCGACATTGACAATATAAGACCAATTTCTATTTTAAAGTTATGTGTTGCTGACTCTAAAACAATTCGTTGTTTTCTTGAGATATAGATCCCTGTCTAATTTATCCACACTTTGCCACTGGTGTTACATGATTTTACTGATAAAAATAAATGTTGATCAAATTATTAAATATTAAAAATGTACATACATATTAATTACAACTTTCTTTTATTAATAACAATTTTATCTATTATTTTCAGTAAACCTGAAAAACTTGCAGATGGCCGACGAGTTCGGGTTGTGGTTGAAATTTTTGGTAAAGGTGAATTTAAAGGTATTGGCCGTAATTATAGAATTGCTAAATGCACAGCAGCCAAATGTGCCTTGAAACATCTTAAGAAGAATAAAAAATAATATACTACATTGTATTATTCAGAAATGAGTACAAGAAGTTTTTACTTTTTATATAACAAAATATTTAATTTATTCCATAAAATCATTGATTTTTTTTAAAAATTTGTGTGGAGTGAAAAGTGTTTTCACAATGTTTATTTATTTATTAAATTTTTTGTCTAAAAGTTTCAACAAGTAATTTTTTTAATTAAAATTTGCCTCTAAATGGTATTTTATAGAAATCATCCTTTGAAAATTCTTTATAGTTTTTCCAGAATTTAGGAAACTACCTAAAACTTGACAAAGATACCATGAAAATCTTTTTTTTAATCCATACTTTATGAAAAGTTAAATATAGAGTGAAATTAATGTGAAAAATATTTTGGTGGAAGAAAATTGTTTATATGTGAACATTTTTTTTTGTATGTATTAATAAAGCCTACGTTTATTTTATGCAATAGAAATTTTTACCAGACTTCAAATATCTCAAAAAAATTATTTCAATTTCGGGAAACAGTTGTAACTAGTACAAATTAAGAAATCCTGGTAAGTGGTAGGAGAGGTGAAAAAAATTATTTTATGATATTAAGAATCTGAGTAATAATATTATTATATTTTGATAGGGACTTATAACATTTCCCAATATAGAAATATTGATAAAACTATGAAATATCTTATATTTCCTATCCTTTCCAGTCATTGTCATCAATGACTAGGAAATCACGACAATTCCTAAGTTGTCATCTTTTCCAGTAATATATTGTATATTAATAATTTTATTCCAAGTTATATTCTTGTAAATGAAGTCATTAACTAATATAATTTTAACAAATTTACCGGCTAATATATTGAATTTAGTAAACAAATAATTATGTTAAGTATAATGCTTTTGGTAAGCATTTTTCTATTTTCAGACTAGAATCAAAAAGTAGAAAATATTTTTTTTAAAGTTAACCATTGAAAATTAAGTTATATATTCATAATATATATATATATATACCTATATAAAAAGTATGGGTATAGTACAATATTGCAGGTATGATGTAGAACATTATCAAAATTAGTTTTATTCGTAACTTTTAAAATCAATATAAAAAATTTACCAATACTTTATATTTTTAAACATAAAACACAATAGAACGATTTTTACATAACACACATATAGAACTAAAAAGACAGACATTAAGAAATACAAAAGAGATTAATCATCTATTTAAAAATTAAGTACAACAATAAATCACATTAATCATGAAAGTAACAATAAAACATGAAAGGAAAACCAAGACGATTATAAAATAAGTGAACACTAAATAGTATAAAACTGATAGGTACATCAAATGAACATTTTCATAAATTCGGCTATATTTGATAAATCCAAAACTATTTTATTCAATAGCAGTTGTTTTCAATCAATTAAAAATTGATGTATTTATTTTTTACTTTTGTAAAATAAATTATTTACAAACATCATTAGATAATTCTTCTTCAGATTTTAATTCTAATAAAGAGTTGAAAATTTTACCATCAACCAAATGATTTAGTCCTTCACCAGCATAAGATAAAAGAGGTGAAATTTCACACTCAATATTATCTCTTTCAAACTTTCCTCCCGCTTTTTCGACAAATTTTCTGTGAAGAGAATAAACATCTGTAAGAGCAGTTCTTGGATTATCTTTACCACCAGGTACATCTGAATTTTTTAATGCACTGAATTCTTCATTTCTTTGTACTTCCCAAACAGCAAGACGTTTACAAAATTCAAATACATCAAATATAAATTTCTCCATTTTTATGCCATTAGGTTTTTCTGGTTTACATTCATTACCATTATCATTCACATAAGATATTTTCTTTTTAGCAACGTGCAATTTCAATTCACTATTATAGTGGTATGCAATATCATTTAAAAACTTGGTTGTAAAAAAATGATTACAAATATTACCAGCACTAAAAGTTAGACGACCATCGGGATTTTTTTTTTCTGCAGTATTTTTAGTGATTTCACTATATTCAACAACTTGAAATTTTCCATCAACTTCACATACGACACCCAGTGGTTCATAGGGATAAGCTTTCTCAACGACTTTTGCTCCACAATCAGCATTTTTTGTTATACAGTAACCAATAAATATTGGATCAGCAACTTTAACTAATATATTATCTACACTGTGGGCATGAAGATACTGAACATCAAGCTTTTTAATCTTTTCTAAAATATTACGATCACGCAGAGCTTTATATAAACCACCATTACCATCAGGAGACCTTGAGATTTTATACATACTCTCCATGATGATTTTTCCATCAAATGTAAATGCAGGTAACAAATATTGTTCAAAAAATATTATTTGATTTTCACTGAGACCAAAATAATCATTTTCTTTGAAATATTTACGAGTGGGTTCCATAGTATGTTCACTAGTCATTATGAACCATGGTAAACCTTTACAGCTTCCATATTTTATTGTGGCTAGACTAATTAAACGGCGTATACGTTCACCTTGTATACGGTATAATGATTTATGAGAAGGCAAGCCGATGTCATACATACCTTTAGGATAGTTAACTCCAAGTCTAGTACCTTGACCCCCGGCCATTAACAACACACCAACTCTGCCTTTAGATATTTGCTCAAGTCCAATTTCCTCATACTCCAACAAAAGTTCTTTTGGACTGCGATTAACAGCACCATATAATTCAGCTGGTATGGGTTTCATTTTTTCATCCAATTTTTGTTGATTAACATTTAACTTTTCAACAGTTTTGTTAAACATTCCAATGACTTCTGGAAGATTCACCTCACGAATATCTTTCACAAGAAGAGCTTTTTCTTTTTCATTCAGTTTGATCCAAAATTTAATAATGTGTTCCTGATCATACTTTTTAAGCAAAGCCAATATGGATTCGAAGTCGGACATTGTTTATTATTTGAATCAACAGTGCAAATTTTAACTTAATATGAATGAAATCTTTATTTTTAAAATCTTATGATATTTTTACACTATTTCACCAACACGGATCTAATGGGCGACACACAAGAATATTGCCATGTAGGCACTAGTAACATTAGTAGCCCATGGGCTAATAAATAACAAGCAGTGGTGTGTGGTTAGTATGGGTACTGCTCATTAGACACCTATTGGCTATTACCCCAGAATAAAATTATCATAGTCCATTGCCACCTGTTACTGGACAGTGACAAGTGTACTATAAAGATGGTTACTGGAAAAGTGATGACTGGACACGTTTAAGAGTAAAATCTTTCACTTTCCACTTTATATAAATTTATATGGCGGTTAACTGATAATATTATCATGAATGCCAAATCGTTTCAAAAATATTCCAAGGAATTTACCACAGAACATAGCATATTATACAGTAAAATTATTATATAAGACGTATTTGCCAAATTTTATAACTGCGGTACTAATAATTGTACATGAACAAAGTTTCTATAATAAAAAATAATAAATATGAATATGCCATATTATAGAGACCCTATGCATAATATATTTATCAGGTCTGTGGATAGTTATTTAGTGATAACAATTCCATATTTCTCCCTAGTGGCTTTAGTCTTTTTTCTCATCATAAAAATATTAAAAGTGTATATGAGTGAAATAGTAAATTTATATTTAAATATAACACTATATGAAATTTACTATAATTAATATTATAATATTCAGTTCAATTTTTAGATTATAACATTGTAGTTTAATTAGGGCTCTTTAAATCAGAGCCTTAGTTTAATAAGACAAACATGTCGAGTTAACTTAACACATAATGTTAAGATTAACACACTGTAGTTTATGATCAATTAGCTTACTCTTCAAATACTGAATAATATGTCATTTATACTATTTGATAACAGTATACAGAATTTGATAATTTGATCTATTGTTTATGATCTAAGATTATATTTCTACATTTTTGTACAATATTATCTGTATTTTGTTATTAATGTTATTTGATGATTATAATTTAAAAATCAAAAGAAATTTAGAAATTGTTAATATATTATAACACAAAACCATTGATATACAATGCATTTATTATCAATGATTAAACTTTGAATTTCAACAAAAATTATTGATAACTTGGACTATTCATTTCAAAATGGAACCAAAGTTGGATCAAGCTGTTGAATTGGAAAGTGAAGTTATTCTAAGGGTTCCAACGGTAATACATATTTAATTATTTAAATGTCGCTTCTTTTTTCAAGTAAGGATTTAGTTAAGTTTTACTTTACTTCATTTCTGTGTTTTTCCTTAGTTAAATTAATTGACACATTGAATTGTGTTCCATCATGAATTTTATAATACCTATTTATTCTTATATTTTAGATAGTAATAACAGTATGTATAATTGTATCATAATACAATTTTCAAGATCTTATAAAGAATCTTGAGTATTAAACTAAGGAAAATCATTTATTTTATGACTATATTTTTAAATAATTATTGTAAATAAAATAATTATATGTAATTAAATGTTGGACATACTTTGCATAACGGATATTCTTTACTCATCGGGTCAGATACTCTAGGTGGGTGTGTAGAATTTTAAAGAAACAATAAATCATTTCTTCAGTAAGACAAATCAGAACAAGGAAATTAATACTCATAATATAAATAATAATAATAATAATAGTTGTCATTTTTAATACTCATCAAGAGAATCTGACCAGAAGAGCGAAGAATATCCGTGATGCGTAGTATATCCGGCTTTTTTGTGTATATTTTACTTTGCTTAACTTCTTTTTACCTAATAAATAAAGAAAAAGAAAAAATATTTAATGAAAAAAAAGTGTTAGAAAAATGTCCAAAACTATCCTTGCGCTAAAATCTTTTTCATATTATTGTCTATCTGTGTTTAAATTTTCATAATGTTTGGATCAAAATAAAATGGTTTCTGAGTCCTTTCTGTCAAATTTTGGATAGTTCCCCCCCGAAAAAATGAAGAATTGAGATATCAAAAAAATGACTTCTCTAAAGTGCCAACTAGATACAATTCCGATTTTAAATAGCTTTTGGACAAGTTTTTCTATACGACAAAATGTTCACAGAAAAAAAAATATAAATAAGCATCATTGTTTATCAATCATTGTAAAACATGTATTTTTTATTATTTTTATTTTTTAGGAAGCTGCTGCTACTTTAAGGGAACTTATAAAAAAAGATGGAAAAGAACAAATAAGTATAAAATTGGAAAATGATATTCGTAAAGGTGAAGTTATTATTGGTAATCATCGATTATTTGCAAAGGTTAATTAATTTATTATTATGTAATTATCATCATTATCAATTTACTGTACAGAATCTCAATTTAATTCCTAGCCCCCACAAATTTAATATATTTTTTAAAACCTAGGGGATTGCAAATGTACTTCCTGGCACCCTCTACTATGGCCCTTAATTACAGTAAATTTTGATACAAATTGTTTATATGTAAAAATTAAAAGTAATTAAGTTATAAATAATTAAGTAATATCTTAATTTTAGGTTGTTGATTTACCTACTATTATTGAAGGACAAAAAACTATTGACAACAAGACGGTCTATAAAACAGCAGACATATGTCAGGTAAAATACAAATTAAATATAGAATTATATTTCAACTTATTGTCTTTAACAATTGGTTGGGAAGGAAATACATTTTCTTTCATTTTATAAACACTTGACAAAAATTTATTTTTATTGAAAATAAACTATTTCAACTTTTTAAAAATGGCGGATTTCATGAAAATATGTGCGAATAAATTTTTTTTTTGTTATGAAACTTTGAAGGTGATGCTTGAGTGTTTCTCTGAATTAATGATATTGCAATCTCTATAATAAAATTCTTACTATTACGGTCTTATTGAACAAGGCGTAATACTAAGGCACAAGTTGTGATGATTGAATCTGTTCCAGTTAAAAAAATGTTTGCATTTTTCTTCAATATTTTAATGTTGATATAGTAATATATTATGTAATTCTTCATCAATTATTTTTCCTATTTAAACACTAAAATTTGATTTAATGATTAATAATGATACATTTTATCTGTGTTAAATGAAAATAACTATTTTTCAGATGATTATTTGCAAAGAAAATGAGGATTTTTTATTGTCTGACGAGGAAGATAAAACAAAAGTATTCAAAAAAAAGGAACCTAACAAAGTTGATAAAAAATATTTATGGCCACATGGTATTACTCCTCCTTTAAAAAATGTGCGAAAACGGAGATTTAGAAAAACTCTTAGGAAAAAATATGTCGAAGCTCCTGAAATTGAAAAAGAGGTTTTGCTTCATTAGTATTATTTCATTTTTATGTTCATCTTATGTAATATGGGTATAAATTTAGGTCAAATATCTTTTAAAAAGTGACAGTGAAGCACTCAGTGTCAAATGGGAAGTAGTATCTGAAACAGAGGTTCAGAGCAATAGAAAAATTAAAGAAGAACCTTTCATGCAAGGTGAAATGCATAACGATATAAAGCAAGATATTGGTATGTTTTCATTTAAACTTTTATACAATCTAATTAATAAAAATGTATGGGTAACTAGAATAAAAATCCCCAATACAGTTATATCATATCTCTATTATTATTAGTCTAGCAATGGTGTTTATTGATAATCGTACCTGATGATTAATACATTATACAATTTATACAATAGTTGATCATTTAAAAATTAAACTATTAATATCCATTTAAAAGAGTTGCTAAACCAAATTAATAACAATTGAAAAATTTTCACAATATATAAGAAAAAAGCCTCTTGTCAATTTGTATACATACCACATATGTAAAATGAATATTGTAATTATTAAATAATTAAATATTTACAAAACTAAATTGTAAAAAATTATAGGTAGTAAATTGTAAAATGTTTAAACAATATTGACTTCAACCCTTAGTTGATATGTTGTTCATTTTTTAAAGGTAACAAATTTAAAATATTTTTTTAATTTCTGTAAAAAAAATTTGTGAACAAACAGATTTAAATAATAACTCATCGATATTGTAAAAGAAATTTGCTTATGTAATATTATATTATTATTACTAGAATAGAATGGCTTTCTTGTCTATTCTTTATTTTATTTATCTTTACTCGACTTGACTTTTTTTTATCCAGTATACAAAGAAAAAAAAATTATGTGAAAAAACTTTCTTATATTTTGTTTCACATTTTTGTAATTTTTTTGTGTTTACAGAAAAAAAATAAACATTATTTAAAAAAAAACACTAGCTTCTTCAACTCGTTTAGAATCTAAAGTTGCATTTTTAACTTTAATTTACCTATGTTACATTATTTTTACATTATTGGGTATATTGAGGATTTTTTTAACAAGACTAATTTTCTGTGGATTTTTATTCTTAAATTAAATTTATGATATTTAATGTATGTAAAAGTATGTTTTCTATTGGTTAACACGTTTCATTAAAAAAATCATATTCTGTTAATTTATGTTCAGTATTTCCTTTAAAGGGCACTTTTTACTGTCTAGTTTTAGTTGATTCATTTTTATATTTGTTTTATATAGCTGAAAGAGATATATTTGGTGAAGCACTTAGTGACTCTGACGAAGAAGCTGGTAATATAAATATAATGGATATGGATGAAGATATGAGTCGCTTATCTGCTGATGATAGTCGTTTATCTGATACTAACTCATATATGGTGATTTTTTAACAAAATATGTTTTATAATTGTATATTATAATAGCTACAATGACTTTGAATTTAGGAAGAAAAACCTTCGATTTCCGGAACTCAAAAGCTTGTTACTGAGTTTACTAAAGAAATGTTTATATCTGATGATAATTCTCTTCAAGAAATTAAAAAAGAGCATGGTATGGATTCCACATTTGATGAGAGCATGGGTTATAGAGATGATATAGGCGATGATCTTAAGTCTGAATTAGATCTAAGTGATGATAGTAAACTTGGTGATACACCAGTTTTATCTACTTTGGTTACATTAGAAGCTGGTAATGTGTCTGTTGGTAAGTTTTTGAAATATTATGTAACCCTATAAAATGTATCAACAATATTATATTAAATTATGTTTTAGATGACATAAAACATAAAATTGATCAGTTGCAACAAGAAATTGAAGAACTTAAGGAACGCAAAAAACAACAAGATATGGAAATAGCAAATATTGAAAATATTAATTTAAGAGAACGTTTCATTAGTATTTCTAATAATTTACTTACTGAACAATTAGAAAAAGAACAACAGGTATATTATTTTATTTTCATAATACTGGTTATTATGATGTATGTTTGATTGATATCCAAAAATAAAAAAATTAGATTTTTATAATGTTGTTACATTTTTTGTTTTTTACAGATTCAAGAACTTCAATCATTTCTTCTTTAACTGAAGTTAATAATTTGCAATTTTCAAGAGTGGGATGTTGCTGGTTATCTTAATATCCGTATATTCTAATATTAATTTAGGTCATTTTTTGTTATTTTAAAATAATTATGCTTATAATATATTCAACAATAAATTTATAAATGTAAACATTAGGCATTCTTATTATCATTTTTTTTTTTTTTTCAAATAATATATTGTAAAAATTAGATTTTTAGTGGTTAGTATTTAAGTATAATAATATATGAGTGTTATTTTTTAAATAAATTCCAGCAACTCAATCATATTTATTGGTTCCCCTCTATTAACTGGTACCGGATTGAGCTCATTCAGACTCTCCATCACTTATCGACAAAAATAAAGGTTTTCAAACTTTTCAGGCCAACCCCTCCCCATTTTGGTCAACCCCAGATGTGGGTCTCCCTTATAAAAATAATTTTAATAGTCGTGTTTAGAGTACCAAAAAGTGAAAAACAAACAACAAATATAGGCTAATATTGATATTCACATTAAAAATGTATTAATATTATAGTTCACAGCATTGTATTCAGCGTCCAAAAATACATGTGATGGGTAAAAACTATTACTAAACTATTAAAGTGTTCATCAACTAGAAATAATACCATAAAATTTGTTCGTACTTTCTACAGTTTTTTTTTTCAATCCAATCCTTATCAAATGTTCAATTATTTGTCCATAAAAAAATTTTATTACACCAAAATATTTGCAAATGAAATTCTCCACCTAGGTATCATTACCTAGGTACCTAAGTTTCATAAAAATCGGCTGAACTAATTTTTTTTATGTACGTTAATGTGAAATTTTAGGTAAAACTAACAAATTCTGTCGAAATACCATTTTTAAACAGTCATAGAGAAAAAAGTTGAATTACGATTTTTTTTAGATCAATTAGAAATACATATGAGATGCCGCTAAGTCGCGTAATTAATAATAATTGAAAAATTGTCAAGTAGGAAAGCGACAGAGGCGTGTTCAGAATTTTTCTATAGGGGGAGGGGGGTTTGACTTAATTTTTTAAAAGATCCATTTGATTTTAATCAAATCTAGTGCTGCTTTTAATGATATTAGAGTTTGTAGGGACCAGAACCAGCTTTAAAATAGTTTTGTCAAATTTTATTTGATTTTTCCAAAATTTTGGAAAAACTATTGAGAAATTTGAAAAATTACCTCTCTAGAGTACCATCCAGATCAAAATTATGATTAAAAAATTTGTTTTTCAGAACTAGATAAGTATATGAAATCATGTACAAAAAAAAATATACACACGATTGTCAAAACACATTCTTCGCTCCACTCAGAATTTAAAATGTTAGAATATACGAAAACCGGCATTAACCAAAAGTAACAGGTATATTTTTACAACCAGGATTAACTGGTTCTACAACCTTCATTTTACTTAGAAAACCGGAACCAAAAAAATCCTATACCCATAACTAAGTATTAAATAAAACAGCCAAAATGATGTGTTAATAATATATAATATTTTAACATTTATTTGATTCTGAACCAAACTATAACAATATATTCAAATCATCAATCATTAAAATTATATAATTTTAAATCTACAAACTGAAATTTCAATCTTTTGTTTCTATGGATTGTTCTTGAACTATTTCATTATTTTCTATAACTGAAGTATTTGAATCGAGGATAATTTCTTCTTCAGTCTGTTTTTTGGAAGCTTCTTCCATGAATTTTTGCATTGATTGTTGCTGGTGTTCAATGAATGCTTGCATACATTTTTGTTCTACAAATTTAGCTTTTTGTACACAGTTTCTTGCACAAGATATCTAAAAGTATATACATTAAACTATGTTAAAAAATAAAAATAAAAATGTGAACACTTATTATTTTCTTAACTTATGCATACTTTTTACTTTTTTGGTTGTGTATATATATATATATATATATATATATATATATGAAAACATTACATCTGTGTAATGCTACAAAAATTTATTAATATTTTATTGAATAAAAACATAATAAATAATTTAAAGTTATTATAATTGGAATTTCACAATTATCAACCATAATATTATATTCAAAAATTAATATGGATATGCCTCAGATTATATATAATTTAAATATTTTTCTAAAAATGTGGTCTGTAGAAAATGTTTACTACCAAAAAAATACTGAATAATTATTGTCCTTGAAAATTATAACAGATACAAAAAAAATATAATTATTAAATTAATATATTCATCACTTAATTTGGTATTAGGTTTATAACATATTTACTTAATGTACCTCATCATCTGTCAGTCTGCTATGCGACATTGTATACACACACTGTGAAAAACAGTCATCTGATATTTTGTTATAATTTAGTAAAAATTCTTTAATCTAAAAAAACCAATTGAAGAATAAAATAACAACTTTTAAATAAAACACATTTTTACAAGTTTGTTACATACATTTTTCAGCTGTACTTCTTCATCCATCTTAATTAGATTTTAAAATGTTAATAATTATTACAAAAACCTAATTGTAAAATGTATACTACAATTTATAGTGCTTACTACTATAAATAATTTTTTTAGTTCTACTTTCCCAACTAATATAGTAATATCCAATAACTCACCAACCAATAATGTTATATGGTTATGTGCTGAAACAGAATGGATTTAAAATCTTCATTCAACAACTCATGTCATGGAAAAGCTCTAGATCAATACTAAAAATCTTATCACATTGCAGTTTATCTGATAAAAACAAACCTATATTCCAGCGGTTCCCAAAATTATTCAGCCAGGGATTCTTTTTTATTACACACAGTGACATAATGTGCCCCATGAACATAATATGCATATTATGTCTATAATGTGCCCCTATCCTTGCAAAAATACAAATGGGTTCCTTAAATTATGTATGGTTGTATATTCAGTTATAATAATCATAATTTGCTAAAATATTGCGTTTTGTTGATACATGTAATGTTATGAAAATAAAAAGCCGGACATACTTCGCACACGATGGGTGTACTTCGCACGACGGGTGGTATTCTCTTGACGGGCGTATTAAATTTTAAAGAAACGATAAATCATTTCTTCAGTAAAACGATTCTGAACGAAGGAAGTTAATAATATAAGAAAA
>JAIPRM010003269.1:0-26680 GCA_025469315.1 Stegophylla sp. TES_Ste_2020 | reverse complement strand
GAAATTCAAAAAATGACCTCTTTAAAGTACAATCTAGAGGCGAATCGGGTTTCAAAAAGTTATCGATCGAAACTTTTGGACAAGTATTTCTATACGAAAAGTTGTACACAGAAAAAAAAAATAATAATACACATCATTGTAAAAACACTAGCTTCTTCACTTCATTCAGAATCTAAAACAGTTGAAAATGACTTGGTTAACGTTTTTTTGTGTATGGGGTAGAAATTGTTAATGAAAAAGCGTACTGATTTTCATTATTTCGAACAAATACAATATTGGGTCTTGGGGAAATTACTTTTACATTGATAATAATAATTAATAGATGGAGTACATACGTATAAAAAGATGTGTATACATTATGCAAACAATCGCTTGTATCGCAATGTATCCTTGATTTCTAATGAACCTTTGATGTTTTATAATGTTTTTTTATTTCTCATAGAATTCATTTGTTCAGGTGTTGTATACTTAGAATTAAAAACTTTTCTGTGTTTTCTCTTCATTTATTCATTAAAAATTAATTTTTTAATTTTTTTCCTCTACATTCATAAGCATAAACATTTTACATAGTTTTCGTTTAAGAGAATTTTCTATTTTTTTTTTTTTTTTTCTTATTTTATTAGCTTTATTATTTGCCACAATTGCCATATTTTCATGTTAAAATATAATAAAATATAAGTATTACTATTTTGTACCAAAAAAAAAGTTGGCCATACTTCGCACCATGGGTATTTATCGGGTGAGACTTGTGTCGAATTTTAAAGTAACCACAAATAACTACGTAACTACTTCGATAAAACGATTCTGAGTGGAGCTTTTATTACGGTGATCACCGTTTTTAAAAATAAATAGAATTAAAACTTAAACATTATTGACCATAAATACAATATTATTTAATAAATTAGTTTCAACAATTGTAAAATTTCCTATAGCAATCAAATAAGCAATCAAAGCAGAATAAAATGACATGAAAACACAGTTGAACCTTTGAAAAAATGCGAATTTCGTAAAATTACCTCTTTAAAGTAGGTACCGCCCAAAGCCGAATTCTTTTGGATAAGTATTCACAGAATAGGAAAAAAAAAACTAATGAATAAACATAATATTGTAAAAAATCATGAGCTTCTTCGCTCCGTTTAGAATCTCATAAATAAAAATATTGACTATTATATATATATATATATATTATATATGTTACCATGGTTACCATATTCAACAAATCATATTAACGTGAATACATATTTTTTGCGCTGTTGCAACTGAAATTTCAAAATTATACTAACTCAAAAACAATTGATGAGAACGTGTTTTTGCTTGTGCCATATTGTATATTGTCATCGATTCTCAATACAAGTTACAAATTATTTCGATGTCTGGAAAATGGGTGAAAATCTATTGAATAAATTCGATTAACGACTCACTGGAGAGCAAATTAAAGAAAAGTATGAAAAAACCGAGTTGATTTATTTCAATTTTAAAGAATACAAAGGAACGTTTAATTTTTTAATTATATTTTTGACAAAACACTGCTGAAAAAAATTGCATTACACTACATATATAATATTACGTCAGTGTTCAAAAAATATTCTGTGACATACCTACAGAGTACAGACGAAGTCAAACACTAACTAGTTAGTAAGTTTAAGTAAAGTTGAAAAGTAACTGTTTTACAAAAGCTGTATAACTCAACTCATTAGTTTTAACTTTTTTTAATTCCTTATAACTCTCTAACCTAACTAGTTGAACAGAATTCATTAAATTATCTAATTAAAATCAATAAGTAAAAAAAACCGCATTTTTCTATAGAAATAAATTGAATTATAACACTAAATTTCTCCATCGTAATCAATAATTTTAAACAAATAATTATTAGTTCAATGATAATTACATAATATAAATATAATATGGGATTTTAGAATCTGAACGAAGTGAAGAAGCTAGTGTTTTTATACAATAATGTTTATTTTCAATTTTTTTTTTTATTATTATTATTATTTTTTTTTTTGTGTACTCGTTTTTGTATAGAAATATTTGTCCAAATGTTTCGACTAGCGATTTTTAAAACCAGATTTTCTTCTAAACGTTATTTTAGAGAGGTTATTTTTCAAAATTCTCAATTTTTTTTCTCAAAATCTGGAAAAACTACATAAAATTTGACAAAAAAGACTAGGAAACTATTTATTTTTTTTTTAATCCAAATTTTATAAAATTTTTAACATAGATATACATTAATATAATATGCTATCATTAAATATGAAAATTTTGAAAATGTGAAAAAAAATATGAATTTTTTTTTCTTATAATTTTTTTTCATCACTATTTTTTTTATTTTAAGTAAAACTGTTTCTTCCCGTTTTCTTTATTTATTGGATAAAAAAAGTAAAATAAAACAAAATAAAGTAAAGTAGTGTAAAGTAAAGAAAATTAAAGTCAAGTAAAGTAAAGTAGGGCAAAGATGTGTAAAGTATGGAAAAGAAAGCTTGACATACTTCGCACTATGGGTATTCTCCGCTCCTCGGGTTACATACTCTTGGTGGGTGTGTTAATAAAATCGCTATTATTATTGTTCTTTATATTATTATTGACGTGCTTCGCTCAGAATCGCATTATTGATGAAATGATTTATCGTTTCTTAAAAAAATTCAATACACACACGTCAAGAGATCTGACCCGAAGCGAGTGAACAATACCAAAGTATTTCCGAATTTTTAATTATTGATAATTTTCATTATGATAAAACTGACTTCTAACTAAATTCGTTGTTTTCATTAAAAAAAAAAAAAAACTTTTAACTTAACACGAGTCGGAAAGTTTGGAAATTTCAACAACCAACTTCTCATGTTCTAAGTTCTATTGAACAGTTTATTTATATGGTAGTGTTTTAATATCGACCGGTTAAAAATAATACACTGAAGATTTCTGTTTTACCTCGTCGACCTGTTGTCGTGCGTGCAATAAAAGTTAAGTCGACATCTGGTGTGATAAGAAGGTCAATATAGTCGCATTAGCACATATTATCATAATAATATTATTATTATGTTAGCGTTACGGGGAAAACTTCGTGAACGCGTTGAGCACAGTGTTGAAAACACTTAATTAATGCACGAATTAAGTGCATTTTCGTGTCGCAAAACGATGTCTAATGTATCAACGATACTCGTTTAGATCGTTTTATGGGTTTTTATATTTCGATAAACGCACATCAGTAAAAAGTATGACACAGTCAGAGTGTTGATGATAACGCATCGCGTGGCATCAAAACGATACAGCCGGTAATTTATTATACAGATGACAATATTATCGTGAATTTCGTTTTTATATAATATATCAGATGCAAATTTTATCCGAATAAAATAATTAATTAAAATAAAATACATATTGTGCGTGAATACAACACCATTATTGATACGATAAACATTATAATATTACACCATTTACGATATAACTACAGGGAATAATAATAATTATCAAATTGCAATAAATTAATCTTACAATAATACTATTATATAGAATTCGGTTTTATTTTTATCCAACTTTTTTCTGTTCATTTCGGTTCATTTTTTTAATTTTTTTTTAGTTCAAATGAATTATTTATAGTGTATAAATTCTATTATAATAGTTTCTGAGTGGGGTAAAGGATCTAGTGTTTTTACAATGATATACATTTATTTATTATTATTATTATTTTTTTTTTTTTATCTGTGAACACTTTTTCGTATAGAAATACTTGCCCAAAAGGTTCGACCGGCAACATTTTGATCAAAATTCACTTTTAGATTGCACTTTTTTCTCAAAAGTTTTTCCAAAATATGTAAAAAAAACGGCTGAAACAATTTTTTTTCAATTCAAACTTAAATATAGACTAAATTTAAAATTAGAACAACAGTAATACTACCAAAAAAAAAAAAAAAAAAATTGGCAAAAGAAAATTTTTTAATAAGTATGTGAATATTTTTCTAACGTTTTTATTTCTTATCTAAAATTGTGTAAAAAATAAGTATTAAGGGGATAGAGCCCCGTAATTCACTTTGAAAACATTATTTTACCTACTATTTACCAAAAGTTTTCAAAGTTACTTGACAAGAGGGGCGTGACTTGGGGTGTAAAGCGTTTAGTTTTTAAGTCACATAAAATATTAAATTTAGCGCAGATCTATGGTTTAAATTAGTATTTAATACGATATTTAATTTTAAATGATATATTTTGTATTTACAGCAGCACATCTAAGTGCATTGTTTTTATTGAACTTTTTGATTGAGATTTCAGTATTATAAAATTGCTTTTGATTTTCAGATTAAATATAATAATAATAATAAAATATAAAACCATTAACATAATGTGTTTAATAAAATTATTAGAAATAAAAAATAACGTTTTGACTGAAATTAAATGAAATAGTAGAGTCAGCGTTATGCCGTGTTTAAATGTATTTTTTTTTTTTTTTTTATATATACTTACTTTACTTCAGATAATTATTATTCGATAATTAGTAAATGTATAACTTCGCATATATTCACCAATACTTTTCAATACGGCGAACAACTAATGAAATAAATAATTTACGATTTTAGCTGTCCTTCACAATAATATATAATAATATTGCGTTTCGTTTCCGTTGAGACAAAGAAATTGAGAGAAACGAACCCAAAGTCGGTCGTATTTAATACGAGATCGAGTTACGAGCCCGACGTACAGGAGCCAATCTTTATTTGTATCGCCGCCGCCGTCGTTCGTTTCGAGAGAAAGAAGTGGAATTATAGCACACCAATAATAGATAATAATATTATACATAAATGGATTGTAACACTAAATCAAAGTGTATAGCATGTGTGTACACGAAGTTACCCTTTAAGGTCGCCGTGTGGTCGTGGTAGTGGTTTGTGATGAATATCATAAGTAAACTATATTTAAAAAATAGAAATACACCTTTTCTTCAAATTGATATATATATT
The DNA here is from genome assembly GCA_025469315.1 of Stegophylla sp. TES_Ste_2020. NCBI lineage: Eukaryota > Metazoa > Arthropoda > Insecta > Hemiptera > Aphididae > Stegophylla > Stegophylla sp. TES_Ste_2020. The sequence goes on along the minus strand of JAIPRM010003269.1, from coordinate 21,728 downwards.
TTTTTTTTATGTTTATTGTATTGTGAATTTTTTCCAAAAATATTTATATTGTGATTTGTTGTCATTGAAAAATACATAAGGAACCCTCCATGTTATAATATGTAGCTGTGGCAACTATAAAATATGTTTTTTACAAGTAGCCAAAAACCATTCAAGGTAACTTGTATTCTCTTTGAGCAAACTCAATTATTATCTCCTTGTCATAATAATATGCATGCATATATTCGCGTTTTACGATTACAAAAGGAATGAGGTAGGTCCACGTCGAAACTCACACCGTCTATATTATACACCAGTGATTCTCAACATTTTTCAGCGTCCTTAAGTCTACAAGAATTCGGTATTGCTCCCAAAATGAATGAATTCGTTTTTTTTTTTTAATTACTGAATTTCAAATTTTGTCTTAAAATATGGTGTAAAAAGTTGCAAAATTAAGAGATATGTTCTTAAAACTAGAAAAATCACCAAATTTAATATGCAAAATAATGTACTATAAATTTTAAATATTTATTTCGCAGTGTCATGAAACGATAATAGCTTACCTACCGATAAATCTAAAAAAAAAAACATGCAAATGCAACAACTTCAGAGCCCTATTTATAATTATGAAAAATAGCAGTATTGATTTTTTGCATCTAAGTTTTGCTATTAGAAAAACATAATATCAAAGGCCGGTTAATACATTATCTGTTCAATACGTATCAGAGTGGTTAAGTTTCTCAAAATTTTTTGTAAATAAATATTGATAATTTATCATGTATTTTATGTTGTTAATAAAAATAAATATATTGACATCACTATTTTCAACTAGCCGAGAGAATATAATATTATGGTTGGCTATAATTAATCACTATAATACTTAAATAATTGTTTTTAAACTTTACAAGTTTGTTTATAAATTGTAACTTAAAGTTTGAACATTTAGAATAATAATAATAAAATATGTTTTAGAACTTCATCATCCGCCGCGGCGCCCATAATAATTGAAATCTAAATATTCGTAAAAGAATCGTTTAAACGGCCTTAGTGGGTAATTTGAAATGGGTGAAATACAGTTTTATTCGCAGAATCAGGTAATCTCACCGATCTAAGATTACGTTCTGCTGCACATTCTCGAATCAAATGGAAACTTCTCGCGAGTTTTACGAGCTTTCGGCCGTACGTTTCCGCGTAGTCTTTCCCTACATAGAGCAATATTATATTGTCTCGACCCCATAATGGTTTTTTTTTTTTTTTTTTTTTTTATAGTAATAAATTCCGAAAACAAGAAGAAACAATGACGAGCAGCTATACGGGAGTTTATTTTCTAAGTAAATAAAAAACTGCTAATGTTTTTAAACTTAATTTCGCGGCACCATCTCGTCTCTTTCGGAATAATAGAAAACGTAATAATTGCACCGCAGGTGAAACCGAAAAAATCACACTCTCCGTTTTTATTTATTTATATTCTCGGCTTAGCACGGCCATTTAGACCCGTCGTCGCCACAACCACCACCACCACCGCCACCACCACTCCTCATCGTCCATCCCCGTCTACCCGCAGCCGTTTCACCGCCATTGTATTTACACTCCCGACGTATTCGGATCACTCGGAACTCATCCCGCTATCAACGTTTCGATCTATCTAGACCAGGGGTTCTCAACGGAGGCGATACCACCCCCCTCAGTGGACGGGGATGGTGGTGTTGAGTAATTTGCACTTAGGCCTAAATATTGGAGTAAAATAAAAACTGAATTACAGATACTCCACGTTTCATGGCTTATCTGTAATCGTATTTTTTCTGATCGTTTTCAATGAATGAACATTGAAATATCTAGCAGGTTAACAGATTTAAGAATTGATTGAACATTCAACTAATGAGGTATGCAAAGCCATCCCAGCTTTATGAATACATATATTTTCTATTAAGTTTTCAGTTATACACTTTTCATATATAGTTTATAATACATTTTAATTAATTACTTATTATTATTTTTTTTTTTTTTTTAAAGAGGGCGTTGAAAGATATTTTGCTCTTTAGAGGGGCGGTGACTTTAAAAAGGTTGAGAATCACTGGTCTTCACTGGACATCGGCTTCCCCTGAGACTTCCCTGATAAGTCGTCCACGTGATCACCATATTATGCAGTACACGACTCGTCCAGTTTCTTTTTATGCCACTCTTAACGGTCGCAACTACGTCTTCTGGCACAATATTATCGTAACTCCTCCTGATTAGCCCTTCGTTTGTGTTCACTTGTAGACAGGGGTGCATTAGAGGTAAATACAAAGGGATTATTTTGCGCTTCTAGGTGTAATTTTCGTCACTCCGCTCAGATAATAGCTTAATGGAAAAAATTATCATAAGATAATTGAAACAAAAAAAAAAAATATATATATACATCATTATCTTCGCTCGTATTTTAGAGAATTGACTTCAGACTCAGTTTAAGTTGAGCGAAGATAATGCAGCGTGTAATGTTTTTTCTGTAATTATTTGAACGAAAACGTGCGAATATTATCTAGACAATTTATTGCCCCCTCAAAATTTCCGCTCGGAGCAAATGCCCCCCTTTTGCCCCCCGCTTAATGCGCCCCTGCTTGCAGGACAATAGCTTGAAAACTTCAAACGTCTCAACAATTGTCAAAAATATCTATAATATTGACTGAAGACAAACAAACGACTTTGTAAGTTGAGACTCGACAATGGCGTAGCTTTTTTTGAAGGGGGGGGGTCCACCTTTTGAATGGGTGGAACCCTTTTCTATCAAAATTAAACGTTTTCTTTTTTACCAAAATGAACCTTTCTCTTTTCCGCCAATACCGTTATCCACAAAACCGTATCTTTTTCTTTTCCACCAATACACGTTTCCATCAAATTATTTGTTGATCTATATATTAAAATGTTCAAATGTTTAAGTATGATATTATTATTATGATATAAAGCGATTTAGTTGTAAAAATATTCGTGTCACAAATAGTAAAATTCTAGTAAAAATTTTAGAAATTCTTGAAGATGTATAAATGACGCTTTAAATAAAATAAACACGGGTAAAAATAAAAGCGAATCATTTTCACCAATTAACAATAAAGGAAAACATACAAAAATGTGAAATGAAAATGAGATTTTTTTTATGAAGCACATAATTTATACATGGACAGAATTTTTCAATATGCGCTTAGTTTCATTGTATCATTGACAATGTTGATTCTCGATTGAATTCATATTTACTCATTTCAATTTTAAACATTATTATAATTTATGCATTGTTATTTAATAATTTCGTGGAAACGAGTGTACCGGTGGAAGAATGAAAATTTCATTTCGGTGGAAATCGGTGACACCCCTTTTGAAGGTAGGTAGTAAAAAAGATTGTTTCCTCTTAGTACTAATTTGAAAAGCAAAAGGCAAAAAAAAAAAGAGGTCTTTGAAAATTGAGAAACGACGAGCAAAGTAAAATACAATTCGTTGAAAATTGAAGCGGCGAGTAAAAACGAAAAAAAAAAAAAAAACAAAGGTTATTTTTTCCTAAAAGAGGCGCGGCGGCAAATCTGACCTTCGCCCCGGGTGGTTGAATTTTACGCTACGCCACTGAGACACAATTCGGACAAATGATTACAAAACTCAGTACTCAACCAGGACACAGTTGGGAAATCGAGTTTTTTTTTTTTTTTTTTTTTTTACTCGATTCGAATGCAATATTTGCTTACGTTACTCTGTAGTCAACGATAGATTAATATGGTGTACTACTATATTCTGCGATCGTCCTCGTTATATTATGAAGTCACGATCATAATATTAGGCACTAGTCGGCCTATAATATATATTTCTGAATATTCTAATAGACTATATAGTTTAATTATTACTTTTCGGTTTTGAAGTTCGATTTCGATTTCATTCCGTACTTATTTTCAAACAACTTTTTTTTACGCATTGTCGAACAGCATAGGTTAGATAGGTAGCGGGTTAGATAGGATTGCTAGATTTCAAAATTAAAAATACGGGGCAAACAAAAAATGAATTTTATCTCCCCCTCCCCCCTCTTCAACAACTGAGCCTTTTTTTAAGTAAAAATGTTAATTTCTATATATTTAAGTTTTATAATTTTTGAATAATATTTCAACAGAAAAGGTTAATGAGAACGTACGCTAAATGAAGTATAGACATAACATTTTTAAACTTGATAAAATAATTAATAAAAATGACTTCGTATTCTTTAGGAAATAGCCGTTAACCAATAGGAATGAAATAATAAAACAAATATCACATTAATTTTATAAAAATACGAGTATAATATGTATTTTAACTTTACAAAATTAATAGAATTGTCGAATTTCCTGATTATGGTCTATCATATTTATCAGAACTTTAGAAGAATGGATATCTTTTGTAATATTCACCGGTCGGGTTAGGTAAACTAACTTATTAAGAGTCAAAGGGATGATATTGGTGATTTTTTGAAAAACGGGACATTTTGGTGTCCCAAAGAGATTTGTCGGGACAACGGGACCTCTAGTTAAAATACGGGACGTCTGGCAACCCTAAGGTTAGAGCGTCTCCTGGCAACTGTTCGGTTTCGACCTCTTCGACACGTGACCGTTGACGAATTTACTATACTCGATCGGTATTTCAGACACGTGTTTTTATCGTTCTCAATAAGCTTTGTTTATTCCGAATTTTTTTTCTGTTTTTTATCGCCCTCGCCAAACTGCACTCTCGTACGCTTGTTTGTATAATCAATAAACGGGCAGGAACACTCGGCCGTATTTACCAAAATATATACGTAGCAATATGATAATAGAACACACGCACACACACAATTCGCCGAGTGGCGTCTCGTACGTGTTCATTTCGTTTTCATTTCGAACGTAGATTATTGGGAAAATCGGTGTCGCAAAGGTTTTTTTCTTTTTTCCCACCTATTGTTGTTTGCGTGAATAAATTGCATACGTTTTATTTTTCGTCGGAGAACGCGTGCTGGATAATAATTTCGTCCCGATACTCCGTCGGTCGTTAAAACCAGTGACGCTCAAACCATTTTTTTCTTTTTTTTTTTTTTTTTTTTTTTTTTTTGTGCACAGTCCACGTGTTTTACGACGGATCAGTCAAGCGTACCATTGCTGGGTGGGGGAGGGATGAGCCCTCCCCCGCCTCCGATCCTTGGGTTCGACCGGCAAACGTTCAAGGGACCTTCGGTAGGTACGCGCACGTTTTCAGCCGGTGCCTGTACAAAAAAAAGCCGGCGGCTATATTATATAAATTGTGAAAGCTTTGAGAAAAAAAAAAAAAAATAAAAATATGAAACATTATAACACGGTCTGTACTCCGCGTCGACCCGAGTGCCTGGTCCAGATCGTAAAATGAAAAGTAAAATCGCGAACAACCTTTAGGAAAAAAGGTTTTAAATTTACATACAAGTAGTCTTTCGTTTAATATTTAATTATCGAAACGTATACAATTAAAATTAAATCGTGTTATGATTAACAAGGTACGTCAGCAACTTATCACGGAAACGCAATATTCGTCCGAGTTCGCGCTGGTGGTCACAGATGTTTGTATTACCTTGAATAATAATATTATTAAAATATATTCCAATGGAAAGAAAACGAATTTTATCGTTTCTTCTAATGACCACCATCAAAGCTGCGCGACTGATAAATTGATGACATACCCATAGATAATAAATAATGGATGGGCCATAGTTCCTTATCTCACGTTCCTTAAAATTTACCTAAGGTGCTTTTTTTTTTGTTCCATGACAATTTTTTATATTATTCCATGAATATATATATATTTTTATTTCTATGATGCCTCTTATTTAAAAAAACTAACTTGAGTCGTGTGCTTTGCATATAACATAACGGTGCACCACAGTGGCGTGGCGAACTCAAAATTATTCAGAGGCCAAAATTTTTGATCACCACCCCCACCCACCCATCAAAGAAACCTCGAAGATCGAAAAAAAAAACTACTCCAATTTTTTCAAATATTTATAAATAGTTTATTTAAAACAATGTATGTATATATAGATGCTTTTTCCTGTAATGCATTTTTTTTTTTTTTTACCTTATTTATTTTTATTTAATAATAAAAACATAATTAAATAATCGTAAACTTAAGTATCTAAGTAAATGAGCGTTATAACGTTGAAATTTAAAATTAAATTAAATTCAAATTAAATTAATTCATTAAATAAGCAGATTTGTGCATGTACTTGCAGTGTTATTCATATAAATCATCAGTTGGTAGTTCCTACTTATATAAATCGTGTAGGTAGCTAATTATTTGTTGCTGTATCTAATACTTACAAAATATCGAAAAGCAGAGAAAAAAATACGAAAAAAATCATATTTAAAATTAGATGAAAAATGTAATTTTTTAACCAACCAGAACCTAAATGACAAAGAAGTAAGATTACAAGCAATTAAGTTAGTTGAAGCTTATCCATCAGATTTAGAAGTTGCATTTGTTAGTGAGTTTTTAATTTTTAAAAACTTTCGAGAAACTGGAATGTCTGTCGATGAAATGCTAATGAAACAGATAAACACAAAAATGGTGACATGTTTCCCTGATGTAAATATCGCTTTCAGAACATATTTATCGATATTTGAAACATCGTGTGAAGGTGAAAGATCGTTCTAAGCTTTGAAGATGGTGAAAAATTGGCAGTGATCAACTGTTGGGGAAAAAAAAAATTATCATCATTATCATTACTTGCAATTGAATACGAATAATAATTGCTCCAAGAAATCAACACCGGCAAAAAATGTCGTAAAAAACTTTTGTAGATAAGTTATACGGAGTTTCAATTGTTTTGTTCCATATGATTATTAAATATCATTTGAATAGAATAATTTACAGTTCAAATACAATAAGTAATTTACACTTAAAGAAAATATAAATATTATGGAGGATTGCGATTTTACTCGTTTATGTTTGACTATAGAATTTTACTCGATGTAAAAAAAAAAAAAATGTACCTAGGGCCTATGATAGTGTTAATCCGGGCTTGTCTGCGCGTAATTAGGCCCGCGGCTCGGGGGTAGGAAGCTCTTATACGTGAACAATATGGCGCCGCGACGATTTGTTGATTCAACGCGACATAGAACACGGTGACGGCAAAAAATTGAAGGGCTCGTCGGTCAAGTCACACGCGTCCACGTATCATATTACTACTCGACGTGTCTATATAATAATTTAAGTACACATACGATATAATATTATGTCGTGTTCCCCCCCCCCCCGACTGTCCGTTAGTGCTTTCGAGCACATCGGACGCAATTAGTCGGACGTTTTTATGTTTTTGTTTGTTTGTGTTCCCCCCGCCCCCGTCCGCTCGCACTATACACTACTGTATAATATAATATCGTGTCGGGGGACACGTTTCACTCGTCCGAACGGATATCCGCTGCAGCACACGTCCCCCGGTATACGCGACTAATATTTCGCTTTATCATAATATATATATATATATATATATATATATATATAACGCGAGATTAGGCTAAAACAAACTGATATCTCGGCTAATGGATTACGCGTCTAATTGGCCGCTCTGGACATAACAATAATTAAGTCTTATCGCTAGTGTATAAAAATAAAAATAAAAAAAATATCATACTAGATACTACTTCTAAAATGAAACTATTTGGCACGTTTTCCATCGTCCGGCGGCGTAATCGGACCCAGTCGGTGGACTGCTGCTTCGTCACGATTCTAAAATAATTAGTAGCATAAAATATTGGATAAAATATTGAGAATTTCGAAAATTCATCCCCCAAAAGAACCTGATCGAGGCAAAGTCTAACACATTCTGTATTCATAAAAAAAAAAAATTTCATTGTGTAAACACAAGCTAGCTTCTTCGCACCACTCGGAATCTAAAAACTTTGAATAGGGGAAGGGGAAATGTCTAATTTTCTATTCAAAATCTATAATGAGAACCAACTCAAAACGTACTGACTAAACATAAAATATGTTGATACGATAATGTATAAGGCTAGAGACTTATAGCTCTAAAAAAATTAATGCTTTAATAATATATTTAAAAATGTTAAAATAATCTCTTATAAAAAATTAATTTTACTGTAAAAGCTCAAAATATTTCAAAATTGCATTGTAAAATATATAATATTAATTCTGCTTCTATTATTTATGATTTTTTTTTTTGAAATATTTATTCTTTTTAAGTTTACATTTAAACAAATAAAAAATATCAAATAATATTTAATCTCTTCAGAAATTCAGAGCAAAATTTTCCGACACCAAGAGAGTTCAAATTGATTATTGAAAAATATGTGAAATATGCACTTAAAATTCACATATAACCGAAATATGCACTTATATCGAAAAAAAGCAGCTAAATATGCAAAATATGCAAATTAAAGAGATAACTGCATACAACTCCTAGTGTTATGAAACACATTTTTATATCACTTAGCTATGTTTTGAATGATTTTTTTTTTGAAAAACATACAAACTCCCAAAAAGTCCCTAACCCTAATAATGTAACACGGATAAGAACGGTAGACCGCCGCAGTGGGCGTGGCCAAACTCGTGCGCGATCTTGCGGCGACTTATTTTTTACAGAGATATTTTATTCTCTATCGCCAGTCCGCAACTTGTACGTTAATAATTATTATTATTAAAAACGATATTACACGCGATCGGACAATCATTGTCGCACGACGTAAGTTGTCGACAGCTACAGGTTGCTGACGACGATACCAATGCAGACAGTTGTCGATCAGAACTTTCGACCAAACTGGACGCAAATACGTCGCCGCCGACTACCGTTCTTATTTGAGACAGACAATATTACCAAAGGTAAGGAAAGAACAAAAAAGCCCGACATACTTCGCCCGAAGGGTGGGATTTTCTTGACGGGTGTATTGAATTTCAAAGAAACGATAAATCATTACTTCAATAAAACGATTCTGAACGAAGGTAAGTTTAATAATATCAAAAATGAATGAGGAAAAAAAATGTTAGAAAAATGTGCAAAATTTTTTTTTCAAATTTTCAAAATTTTCTCGCGCCAAAATCTTTTTTGTATTATTTTTTATCTATGTTTAAATTTTCATATAGTTCGGATCAAAAAATTACGGTTTCCGAGTGGTTTTGTCAAATTTTGGGTAGTTTTTTCCAAAAAAAAAAAAAAAAAAAAAATTTAAGAATTTAAAAATTCAAAAAATGACCGCTCTTAAGTACCATCTAGAGGTAAATCCGGTTTGCCACGAGGAATAATTGCGTACATAAATAATATACTATAATCGAAATAAATATATTCTGAAAACGAACGGGTTTAACAGTAACATTTAAACTAATAATAATAATGAATATCTAGTAAAAAAAAAAAAAAAAAAAAAAAAAAAAACACTATCTCATGCACTTAGAAAATGTTAAGAGAATTTTAAAAACACTTTTAAGTGTTTTGAAAAAAAAAAAATGTAGAATATTCTTAAAGTTCACTCGCTTTACTCAAATTTATAAATGACTAAATGCATAAAGTAACTCTGTATATGTTATACATATTCTATCAATATTTTTTATATTGGAAAAAAGTTTTTTTCATGTTATTTAACTTTTAAAACTTTGAACACTGGATTATTACTTATTTCCTATTCTCCACTCGATGCGCCTGCGCATTTTTCATTAAATTGTGTAATAGAGAAAATATAAATTGTTATTTCTGTTCGATACGCACTGGACACACTTCGCACCATTGGTATTCTTCACCCTTCGGGTGGTATTGAAAGGGTGTGTTAAATTTCAAACAAGCGATGAATCATTTCTTCAATAAAACAGTTCTGAGTGAAGCTTCGGTTTATACGAAACAATCTTACTAAAAAGTTGTAAATTTTTTTAATATAATAAAAAAAAAAAAAATATTTTGTACTCAGTCAGATTTATATCCAACTATTGACCGAGAATAGCAAAAAAATAAATAAAAAAAATGATGAAAAAATAAGATTTAGAAAAACATTTTCTAAGTGTTTTTCCACATTTTCAAAACTTTTTTGCTACAAACCATTTCTCATATCATTGTCTATCTATAATTAAAATTTTCATTAAGTTTGAATTAAAAAAATATAGTTTGGGAGACGTTTCTTTCAAGTTTTGGATAGTTTTTTTCCAAATTTTAAGAAAAGCATCAAGAATTTCGAAATAAAATATTGTCTTAAAAGTTCTAACTAGATATGGATTGTGATTCAAAAAGCTACAGGTCAAAACATTTGGACAAGTATTACCATACAAAAATGTCGTTAACAGTAAAAAAATAAAAACAAACATCATTATACAAAAAGAACTAGCTTCTCCGGTTAGGTTCCAATCGATGTTTAAAATGATGCCTTCAGTAATTGATATTGTACGAGTGTGCACAAAACGTATACGATAGAATAGATTTTTCGACATAAAATATCGAACACACAATAGAAATCGGATAAATATATGATTGGTGGTCATAGGAGCATGACCACGTTTCTCGGCTTACACGGCGTTCGAACCGCGCGGACTCTGTCGCCATGTTTTTTTTTTTTTTGTCAAACAGCAGATGACACAACAACGATAAAAGGACCATTCTCGATTTAAGTACACTTTCGCGCGAACGAGTGTTTATATTGCTCTCAATAACTCGGCAACGACGGCGGGTTCGCTGCCGTTATTGAAACGAACGGAAATAAACACTCGCGTTGGCATGCCACCCCCCACCCCCCTCCCCCACCCCACTCGTTGTCATCACGAGTCGATAATAATTATTGTTCGTCTTGGAAATCATTTATCAGTCAATCTAAACGACGGCGAGAGAGTGTTGCTGCGGGTCGTTTCAACGTTTTTCGCGTCGTGCAATTTCCGCGAGCGCATTTCGTGCGTGATTTCATAATACACACCTACACGGCGGTGGTGCAGGTCGTGTGTGCACGACGAAAACGGTGTTTATTAGACTCGGAGGGATTGGAAAACGGAGCGCAAAGTCTCTCTCTCTCTCTCTGGGAAAATACCGACCGCGCCAGTTTGTCTGACCGTAAAACGTTTAACGGCTACTGGCTCTTTTTCGTCTCGCTTCCTGCACCAACGTATATATATATATATATAATATATATGTGTGTGTGTGTGTGTGTGTGTGTGTGTGTGTGTGTGTGTGTGGTGTTTGAGAAAGGGTTTCCACTCGTTCGACCCATTATTCATTCCGTCTATCTCTCCACACAGCGGCGCCCGGGATCGTGAGCACAGAGACCTGCTGCGAGGCCGCCGCCGGGGGTTATGGCGAATCACTGGAATCGACCAACAAACGCGCGCGTGCGTGTGTTTATGTGTGTGTGTGTGTACTTATATTCGCTAGCAAAGCCTGATTTCTTACTTTAACGTCGAAGTCGTCTGAAAAGTTTAATTTTATTTCGTTCACTCGGCCACACTATATATGTATATACAATTTATTTTTACCTAGAACACCGCGACCGCACGATAGCCACACTACTACACGGCACAAAATAAATAACAATTTGTCGTTTCGCACGCCTAACAGTATTATTATAGAGGTAACGATTAGTTTTTATTAAACGATTTATGGTTATCAATCTCGAAACGGCTGTAGTTGTGTGCGCGGCCAACGAAAATGTTTGTACGCTTTTATTTTATAACCACACACACATCATCGTATGGTTATTTAATATTAGATTCTGAAGAAACTAGTGTTTTTTTTTTTTTTTTAATTTTTTTTCTGTCTACAACTTTTCGTATGGAAATACTTGTCCAAAAGTTTCGAGAAGTAACTTTTTGAAACAGGATTTGCCTTTAAATGGTACTTTAGAGAGGTCATTTTTTGAATTTCTCAATTCTTCATTTTTTTTTTTGAAAAAACTACCCAAAATTTGACAAAAACGACTCGGAAACCATAATTTTTTGATCCGAACTATATGAAAATTTAAACATAGACAAAAAAAAAAATAATATAAGAAAGATTTTGGCGCAAGAAAATTTTGAAAATGCGAAAAAAAATTTATTTTATGAAGTTTTATTGAAGGAATCCCGTCCGTCGTGCGAAGAACACCCACCGCGTGATATTTGATTTGATTTTATGAACACACTTTAATTAACACACTGCGCGTGTTTGTAGAAGCATAACAAGTCGGTGTAAATCAAGTCACTTGTGATAATATCACGTATATTATTATTCAATGGGTGGCTCGACAGCTGACACGTATTTAGCGAGAGAAGTTTTTTTCCAGTAATGTGATATAGAGAAAACAGTCATTTGATCCGCTATAAATGATAAATGTGACATATTATGTAAAACGATTTTTCTCATGTTATTTCGCCTGTGACACAGTTACTGAATTTTTGAAGTATAACGTGAAATTGTATTACGCTGTGTTAAATTGACAACGCGATTGTAGGGAAAATATTAATGCTCAATCCTTTTTGAACATTGTAATGGTATTCGTTTACTTGTTACCTTATTATTATTATCATAGGCGTGGCCAGAGACATATTTAACAGGGTGTGCAATTAAAATATTTGTATACCAGTATACTAATCCCCTAAAAAATTGCTTTACAAAATGCCATGTTGTATTTTGAGTGGAATGTAATGTCTAGTGGAATAGTCTATGTTTACAATAGTATTTATCTTTTAGTCATAAAACTAATCCAAGTTTTGTCCAGCAATTCAATAGATCAGATGTATAGGCATAAAATAGTATTTAATAGAGATACATATTGTAAATGTTCAATAGTTTTACCAAAAACAAAAATAAAAACTACTTCATATTAAAGTAAAAACGCTGAAACATACCACAATTCAGATTTTTGTGATAATGGTTTTTGTAGTAGAGTAGTAATTCCAAAACAAATAGCATAAAAACTTAGTTTTCACCCAGATTCAAAAAAATGGTGAAATACATACTGAACAAAATGTCACCACGTTTGAAATAAATATAGAATTTTGAAAATTATTAGTATTTTCGTAAATTTATTTCTAATAAAATTATATATTTTTATAACATAAACTGATAATTAATACAAGTTTACTCATAAATAATATGTCTAACAGCCTTGCGAAAAATCTTAAAAATCGTTAATCAGTCATTTTCTATATTCGTTGAAATAGTTTTTATAATACTACAATTATTTTTATGTAAAATGACGACATTTTTTCAATCCTTAGATATTATTTAACATTTAATTTTTAATTCAATGAAAAATGTTCTACTAAACGATTCATTATGCATCATTTTACCGGTAAATAATTCTTATTGTGATATGCAGTAACTAACATACAAAATTCAAAAATTCAAATTGTTTTTGAAAAAAAATCTATTTATGTCGTTAATTATTGGGTATGACTCGCAGGGTGTGCAAATGCATCATTCTTTTTTTCAAATTTCTGACTAAAACGTCTCCTAAATATGTTCAAAAGACTATTATATATTTTATGAGTAGAATGAATTTATATTTTAATTATTAATTTAATTACCGGTAAAATAAAAATTGTTCTTGGTTGACGTTTATTATTTTAAATATTAGGTGAGCACAAAATCACCGATATCACCTATCTTCTGAGTGACATCTCAATAATTAAATGTTTCAAAAACGAATGCGTTCATTAAAGTTATAAATATTTTACGTTAAAAGGTACAACAATAAAACTCAAACATTCTTTCTGAAGTAATATTGTTTCGGACCTTTATTAGTTTTCGAAACAAACGAACATTATATAACAAAAAATATCAAAGATATATATATATATATATATATAAAACGATTATTTTTATAATGAACTCACTGTTATTCGATTTTATAGTATACAATTGTTTGTGCGAATTACTATTCGATTTGGTAAATTATTATAATATTTCATTGCTATTAGTATCCAGACAGCTCGAGTTTTAATTATTCGAATAAATTATTATTTCCAGAGCATAATTATTTGTCGAACGTAAATCGTGTTCATTTATACTTGACTTAATGTTTTTATGAAATTAATTTTGAATTTCACTACTCACTCCTAATAATTATTGTTAGAGAACACAATGTGTAGTAATATGTACAAATCAAACGCAATAAAATATTATATATTTACACATCAGTGCGAAATTATTTGGCTCCAATTATTGAAAAGAAGAAAATTTTCGTTATACGATTTAAAATTCTGGACGTGTAAAACTAATAAATTTCAACTAAATGTTATGTGCATAATTATATGAATAAATAATTATAATAATTTACTAAATAATTTATTTATTTTTTTTTTTTTTGCACCTTATTTTGAATTCTAAAATCTGTGCTGTAATTATGTAGATACACGTAAAAGGATGTCTACGTAAGTTCTGTTGTCATCTCTGTCGTTTTTTAACTGGTAACAGAGCAAAAACTTATTTTATAACGACGATGAAATTTAACGCAGAGCATAAATATATAATATTATAAAATTTAAAGTGAATAACATTTTCGAGGGAACGACATAATACGTATTATGTCATCCCCAATTGACAAATGCAGTTTTTTTTTAACACATAAAATAATAAATACCTCTGATTTGATAGATTCTATAGATTATTTAGAAAATTTAATGTTTCTAAGTACTCCAAATCAAATAAATAACAACCATAACATTTTGAAATTAACAATATTTCTTAAATTACCTACTTAAAACATTACATAACTGTACGTATTATATTAGAAATATAATCATAATAAACAATGTTGTTTAAAACTGTCCTTAATAGTCTAAAATTTTTAATATTATTTATAAACAGCATAATCTGTTCTATGCATTCTTCGAAAATTTATTAATTTTTACCAAAAAAGTAAGAACATAGTTGATACTGTTTTCATCCATTACATGTCATAAATCTATAAAATCAATGTTCTAAGTTTTGGAGCTCAGTTAAAGTGCATTCATTAAATGTAATTTCGATGACAAAATTAATTTTTTTAATTTAAAAAATGTTTATTTTGTGAATTTTTATACGAATAATTATGATAATTCAATTTGAAAAAATCCAAGGGGTGGTACTTGCGCCTCCCTTCGGACGCTAATGGTCATCCCATAAAACAATTATATAAAGGTTAACAATCTTAAACTCATAACCGTGTAATAATAACCTTCATTGACAGGTGATATTTAAAAAAAAAAATTATATTTTATATTTTCATTGAATTTTCTAATAAGTGTTATAAACTCAAAATTGAACTTTAACGTAAGAGTACACAAAAACAACTTCAAACCTTATTATTTTTTTTTTTTTTTTTGGTCCAAATTTTATGAAAATTTAAATAGAGATGGGCAAAAAATATGTGTTGTATGGATTTAAATAGGAGAGAAGCCCTGAGAGATTTGTGTTGGGAAAAATTTTTGGACCTCTCCCATAAAAAATACCTAAATACACCACTACATAGTAGTAGTAGTATTGGGTGACCATATTTAAGAAACTAAAATACAGGACAAAAATATTTTTCATAATATTTTTAAATATAAATAAGTATTTATTACACACACACACACACACACACATATATATATATATTATATATTTATTTACGTTTTTGAATCGTGACAAAAGTATAATTTTCAAACTACCTATTATAGAGTAAATTTAAACAGATAAAAACATTATTTTGTAAAACATAAAATAACATAATGAAACTAAATTATTGATACTTTTTAAAATATTGTATACTTTACTTTTTCAAGTCAAAAAACAGGATTAATGTGGCACAGACTTGAAATTACGGGACAAAAAGCGTCCTGAGAGAAGTCTGTCAGGACAACAGGACACAGAGCCGAAATAAAGGACAATCCTGTATAAAACAGGACGTATTGTCACCCTATAGTAGTAGTAGTAGTAGTAGTAGTAGTAGTAGTAGTGGTTTATCACCGCGACCGTTTACACGAAACCTTCAAACAATGACGACGAGGGGATAAAAAATTGCCCTCAGATAAAATCTAATTAAAACACCGGGTCAACGGCGACGACGACGACGACGGTTCCGTGTATTTATTGCGCGATGATGTGCGAGGCGGCCTAGAAAGCTGCAACCATGCGGGTCTGTCGATAACGACGACGACGACGACGACGAGTCCGTCGCGGTAACACGAACAACGTTTAACAGAAACAATGCGTCGGTGGTCCGTCCAATGTATCATTAATTGTGTCGACATGACGTGTATTATATACGTTTCGACGCGTAGATTAGACGCCCGGCGATTGGTAATAAAACGGTCGCGGTGGGGGGGGAGAAACAAAAAAATGACCGAGCGTTAAAAACGACCGGAGAAAAATGGGCCGCGGAAAATTAGTTGTTCGACGGCGGGAAAAATGGCTCCGGGTACACGAGGAGAAGAAAATAACGCGAGCGGACAAACTGTATTCGATTATACTAAGTCGTAGCTCAGGATTTCGCATCGCAATTTATTATTTGAAAGTGTATCCCTCGGGAAACTGCATAATTATATTATGATTCGATACAAAATTTGTTTCTCCCATACGATTCGATTGAAATCTTTGCGGTTCCAGAACTTGATTTTCGAGCGGACTATAAAGTCTGTGGGATTTTTCGTTAATTAATCGACCAGCAGTAATACATCTACTTAACTGTTTAAAAAACTGACATTGATTACGAATGACAAACCAGTAAACACCAACGAACTATAATAATATTTTTAATATAATACCTGCCTATAATAAAATATATATATATATATACTGCAGGATTACGAATGTTTAATTAGTTACTACAATTAAAAAAGAATTATTGTTGTACTTCTCGTTCTGTTAGATATTAATTATTTCGATTTTAAATTTATTAAAAATATTTGTTATAAATTGAATGCACAGAAAAAAAACCCCATTAATCAATCGCGCATTTAAATTGTATGCACTTTTGCATTAACAAATTAAAAATTCGTAGTTATATATACATTTAAAAAAGCCGATAACGAGATAACAAACCTTGTACCATAGGTATTCTTTGCTGCTTCTAGGGTGATATTTGATGGGTGTGTTAAATTTTTAAAAAAAGATAAATAATTTCTTCAATAAAACAATTCTGAGTGGAACTTAAAAATGGAGTATACGTTATGCACGGTAAGTGACATTTACGAAAAAAAAAAACGGCCCGGAACAAATGACCTGAGTGTTGTTAAAATTTTTTTGAAAAATATGGGCTACCGAAAATTAGTTGTTTGAATGAGGATTACTCCTTAGTATACGGTAAAATGACAGAATGAAAATGGGATGTAAGGACAAACCACAGTCGATTGTACCTGGGAATTTTGAATTACATTTGCATATTATTCCTTGGTCAGTTGAATATTATTCCGAACATGATGTAATTTGTAAGTATTCGTTTCGGAATACAACACACGATCGAACTGAAATAATATGTGTCGCACTCGTGTTGTTTTATAAAATATGTTTTATTTATTTCATGTAATTTCGCCTTCCTACAAAAAAAAAAAAAAAAAAAAAAAAAAAAAATGCATTAATACGATATTGTAATTTAAATAATTTAAAAATAAAGAGATACCGCGAACCATCAGCTCCGTGCCGTCTATATTTTTCGAATTATCTGTGCCGAGTATTGATTGTGCATTTTCCGCGATTGGCCCGCCCTTATTAGATATTTTTTTTCAATAATTAAAGATTTATTTTTCCAAAAGCTGTCACTGTCACCACCGTTGGCATCACACGCGCCGTTTTGTTTTTACTTCGAATCGGTTCTAACGACTTGTAACCGTGTTATAACTGCAGACTAATTTTAAATTAATAATATTATTGATTCGTCGAACAAGACGAAATACCTACGTTTATAAAATAAAAAAATTTTATAAGTAAAAAACACATTTTTCTGGTTCATAATAATGTCTTTATGTATAATTCCTGTATAATTGTTTGTTATTTAAATAATAATAATAATAATAACAATAACTGAATATCATACATAATATGTCATTGTGTTTAAGTAAAAACCGGATTTATATTCTCTTAAAACACCTAAAATATAATGCTAATATTCTCTAAAAAACCTTAATATATATTATGCATAATATTCTCTTGAAAAAATTACAAAATATGCAAAAATAATCAATTAATATCAATAATATGCTTTAATATGCATTTTTTTATGTTTTTCTTTTTTTTACTACATACTTTTAATAGTGAGGTATATTATAAAATACAGAGGAAAACTATTGCATTTCAGTAAGAGTATGAACATAATATAATATATATATATATATATATATAAATATAATAGCATAATACTAAAACATAAAAACAATATTCCTTTGGTATATTTTAACTAAACGTTACGTATTAAGCACTTAAGTCGCAACAACAAATAACAAATAATTATTAAACAATAGATAATCCTTAAATATTAATAATAATACATATTTAAAAAAAAAAAAAAAACAATATTCCTTTGGCTTCATTTGATTATAATTAGGTATACTTTTGCAAAATCTAACACGTAAATAAGTAATCATAAAAGTGAAAAACAAAACTGTGGACGTTTAACATTTTGAATGTATTTTGATAAACG
Source organism: Stegophylla sp. TES_Ste_2020 (assembly GCA_025469315.1). NCBI lineage: Eukaryota > Metazoa > Arthropoda > Insecta > Hemiptera > Aphididae > Stegophylla > Stegophylla sp. TES_Ste_2020. The sequence goes on along the minus strand of JAIPRM010003269.1, from coordinate 3,201 downwards.
TATACGTTGATGTTATTAGTATTCAAACCACTTGTGAGCATTGCAGGTTGGCCACCACGTTTAGCGAACCGTTCGGCAGCTAAATTGATAAAATGCTATCACGTTCTGTTTGTTTTCTTTTTGTAACGATGATGAGAAAATTATTTTCCGGGTATTGTAATATTAATTTTTTCTCACAATTTATAAAAAATATTCCAAAATATGCTAAATTGGGTTGAAAAATATTCTCCAACCCATGAAATATTCTCAAATATGCAAAAAAAAACTTTGTTCATTGAACGTCCACATTTTTCACTCTCATAAGACTGCATGGACCCAGTAAAAATTTGTAAAAACATAATAAATAAAAAAGCCGGTCTGAATAATTTTAAGCGAACGAAATTCCAAGCCGTGGCCCGTGGTCTACCGAGACGAAAACAAAACTGAACTCTCACGAAAAGCCCGCGGAAAAACTCCAGAGGTTTAGTAGTGTCTGTCTGAGTAGTGCACTTCTCCCGCGTCGGGGGACGAGAGAAAAACCCTAAGGTCGTGTTTTACACTTTACGGTTTGCGCGGTATTTACGACACGTGATGACGTTGAATTATATGAACAAATACAATAAATTGTAAGATCTCACAGATTTCTCATTCGCCAGTTCACTTTCATTGGACAACAATGACGTGGCCAACAGCGGTCAAATACCTGTAGTCGCATAGGCGTGTCCACACCCTGCTAGTTTTACTAATTAGTACATTTGCAATAATTATTTTAACGAACATAAAAAAATGTTTCACTAGGTAATGATTTAAAACAGTGGTTCCCAACCTTATTTTACTCAATGCCCCCTTTGACTTCCAAATTGACTCTCGCCGCCCCTCATATAAATTTTTGATTAATTAATGACCTTTTTTTCTTTTTATCATGGTCATAAGTTACTTAATAGACTTTCAAAAAACAAATAATTCTTGTTTAATTTCTATATATATAAAAAAAGAAAAACATATTTAACACAACTAGATATTGTTGTGTTTACTTATAAATTAAAATAGGTACCTACTAATAATATTATTATACTCTACTCAGACTCTGCTTGTCGAAAAATACTACTTACGTGACTAATGAATGACTCGAGGTTAAAGTTTTCCTACTAATAAAATTACATCTGGCTCAATGAATCTCTTAAATCTCCCTTTTCACATATTTCTAATCTGATGACCTTTTTATGTAGAAACTAGGAAGGAGCATAATTTAAATCACCCCCTATAGCACCTCCTTCGATAAATTGCCAACCTCAATATTCGAAACGCCCACAAGGGGGCGGTAGCGCCCACGTTGGGAACCACTGATTTACAAGATTTTATTTTATTTTATGAGTAAGTAAACCAGCATTTTAGATATTTCTATCTAAAAGAACATAAAATTTTATCAGAAAAAACTTACAAAATACGAATCATTTTCAAAATTCTATAATATAGTCCAAAAGAGGGGAGAAAAATCAGTTTGTATTAAATTATATTGTTGATGATAGATGAAAATTTCGTGTTTCTAGTACTTTTAGTTTTGAAGTTACAATACTAAATTACAAAAACCTATATTCATGGAACATTTTACAATTTTTCCTTGTTTTTGGAAAAACTATTGAAAATATAGAAAAATTACCTATTGAGAGCTTATAGGTCTGATCAGTAAAGTTGCTGGACAAAACCTTTGGATTAGTTATATTCTACTAATTTTACTACTAAAAAAACAATGAATATTGTATATTCCCTATAATATTATATATAGCATTTATATTATTAATTTTTTTTATTAAAAATGTTTATTTCGGAGGAATTTGAGCGATGAGTGTACGAATATTTTTATTCTATCTATTCGCCTACATCCGATTTTTGGTTATATATATATATATATAAAATAACAGAGCGCGTAGGTATAGGCGTAATATAAAAAATACAATGCGTTTAGTACGAATAACCCTCCGGACCTCATATCAAAGCAAACACGTCGAACCAAAGTTGTTTTCGGTTTTATTTATTGGATTTTTTTTTTTTTTTATGTTTGTTTTATTGTTATCTTCGTGACGTCTCCTCGCCGCGGTCAGGTTTCGCGCTGAATAGAAAATCTTAAGAGAAAACCATTGATTCCGTAGTTCTTATATAATATAATATATATATATATATATAGATCAAAACGATCACAATGGCGTATTGAGAGAAAACGATACACAGAAAAAAGGGCAATAGCGTCAATAATGGTATGTTATTAAAGTTTTTATATTAAGAAAATAAAGTAAATATTTGAGATCGAAGCTCGTTTTTTACCACACGAGACAAAATAAAGTCATAAGTCTGCACGATTTTCAATGAATTTTTCTTTAACAATTATATTCGATAGTTGAATTGTGTCTGTTAGTGAAGTTAACGGTTATGATTTGAAATAGATAATTGAAATGGATTTAAGGGATTATTTTCAAAAATAAACGTACCTTTGAGATTGTTAATGAAAACTATTTACGATATAATATTAATATGATAAGAAGTCAAAAAAAAAAAAAAAAAAAAAAAAAAAAAATGGATTTTTCATAGTAGTGGTTCATTAAGAGCTCTTTTATCTGAAATTTGCGTGTAACATTATAAAACCAATAATATTATATAATTTTGAGACAACCAATTAAAAGAGCAATATTATAGAAGAGTATAGTTGACATTTTGAGTAAAAAAAAAAAAATTAATAAGTATAATATTCAATCTGCATTCGAAATATAATTAAAAATAAATACAGTTCATTAGAACTTACAGTGACCATTTTATGATTAGTAGTACATTTGAATGTAGCATATCAAGATGACCCACGCAAATATTTTGCTATAATATCACACGTTTACAGTCATTATTATTCAGAAAAACGATGATTTTTTTTTGAATTCTATATATATATATATTAAGTATATATTTTAATTACTTTATTGATTTAATAATATCGAATATTCATTATGGATAAATGTTATTTTAGTGTTTTTACAATGATGTTTATTTTTTTTTTTCCTGTGTACAACTTTTTGTATAGAAATACTTGTCCAAAAGTTTCGATCAATAACTTTTTGAAACCGAATTTGCCTCTAGATTGTACTTTAACCAGGTCATTTTATGAATTTCTCAAATCTTCAATTTTTTTTTTTTTTTTTCGGAAAAAACTACCAAAAATTTGACAAAAACGACTCG
>JAIPRM010003268.1:0-26684 GCA_025469315.1 Stegophylla sp. TES_Ste_2020 | reverse complement strand
AATAATATGAGAAATAAAAAAAATGTTCGAAAAATGTCTAAAATTTTTTTTCACATTTTCAAAATTTTCTTGCGCCAAAATCTTTTTTATAGGATTTTCTATCTATATTTAAATTTTCATAAAATTCAGATTAAAAAATTATGGTTTTCGAATCGTTTTTGTCAAATTTTGGGTAGTTTTTTCCAAAAGAAAACACTGAAGAATTGAGAAATTCAAAAAATGACCTTTCTAAAATACAATTTAGAGGCGAATCGGGTTTCAAAAAGTTATTGATCAAAACTTTTGGATAAGTATTTCTATACGAAAAGTTGTTCACATGAAAAATAAAAAAAAATAAATAAACATCATTGTAAAAACACTAGCTTCTTCATTTCATTCAGAATCTAAAATGTATACAAATTTGCCCCATAATCTCACCCATAAGTCACTTTAAATAAGGGTTGAGTCAAATCGACTCCATCCATTTTTGAAGGTTAAAAAGAAACAGAATCGAACTGATGAGTTCTTCATCGTTTGTAACATATCTGAAATCAGATAAAATTTCAACTATTGATTCTCTGAATAGAATGGCCGATTTAAAAATAGGTAATCAATATTCATAATCGGGATTCGATATTAGATTCTGAACGAAGTGAAGAAGCTATTGTGTTTTCAATGATGTTTATTTATTTATTTTTTAAAATTTTTTTTTCTGTGCACAACTTTTCGTATGGATCTACTTGACCAAAAGTTTCGATCAATAAGTTTTTGAAGCTGGATTTACTTCTAGTTTGTACTTTAAAGAGGTCATTTTTTGAATTTCTCAATTTTTTAATTTTTTTTTTAGAAAAAACTAACCAAAATTTCACAAAAACAACTCGGAAACCATCATTTTTTGATCTGAATTATATGAAAATTTGAACATAAATAGAAAATAATATAAGAAAGATTTTGGCGCAAGAAAATTTTGGACATTTTTTTAACATTTTTTTTTCTCATTTATTTTTTATATTTTAAACTTCCTTCGTTCAGAATCGTTTTATTGAAGAAATGATTTATCGTTTCTTTAAAATTCAATACACCCGTCAAGAGAATCCCAACCGTCGTGCGAAGAACACCCATTGTGCGAAGTATGTCCGGCTTTTTTTTTTTAATTATCGACGAATGGAAACTGTTAAATTAACAAATTTTGAAAGGTTGAAAATTAGTTTGGCCTAATTACGATTTGGTGGCAACATCAAAATGTTGAAATGACACCACAGACGTGTAACTTCCATCCCCGAATTGTCCGATCGATTCCAAAAACGTGTCAGCATTGAAAGTATATGGAGCCGATAGGATAACAACGAACGGATGGGATGGGAAACTTCACGTACACTAGTTGGAGCTGTTTCTTGACTATAATTAATTGCTTCATAGTTTTGACTTTGAGATATATTATAATTTGACTGAGTATTAAGATTTAAGACGTATTATGCGTTAAAACTGATTAACACGTAGGTAATTATGCACACAAAATATAGCTAAATTTGCATAAAAAATTGAAAAATATGCGTTAAAATTCAAGAAATGTAGACACTTACTAAATATATAAAATGTACTGTAATAAATATAAATATTAAATTGTAATTAAAATAATTTATGCTCATATTAGTCTTTATTAATTAATAATTCGCATTTCGCATCAAATATCATATAAATATATAGTGGCGCAAAGACATCACATGGAATGTCTTCTCGTGGGGACAAAATTAATTATTATGATTATAGACATTGTTATGCGAATTTCTATTTAAAAACTCATGCAATATAAATAAGGGTAGAATTATGGAGACTGCTAGGATTTTATTTCACCCCCACCCCTCTTTGTAAAATGTAACATTTTTTACGTTTATGAAACAAAATTTAGTGAAATTTGTAAAAAAAACATACCCTTATATTTTATAATTATAATTTATTATAAAATAGGTAATTTATATGCGCATTAATAAAAATGGGTTTTCATTTTATTTGAATATAGTTAATGCACTTATTGTATTGTAAAGTTAGTACATAAATAATAATTGTTAATACTCATATTAAGTATTCAAATATATCTAATTTAACGATTTGTAAGTAAAAGGATTTTTAAATTTCTAAAGTCAATTTATAGAGTTACCCTAAAAATGAATAAACTGGTACAAGAATATTTCTAAATGAGTTATTTTTATAACTAAACTAAAGATACATTTTGTAGATAAAATTGAATTATGCGTATCTACGTATTATTTATATTCATATTCTTATTATTTATTTATACTCAACATGGATAAACGTGATACTGAACGATCAAATGTATTCCGATTGGAGGGGCTTATTTGAATAAAAATATTCATTTATTAAAAACAATGAGAAAAAATAATGGGTAGCACAGTATAAATCAATCCTAGTGAAAAAAATGTCTTTGAAATAATTTCTTTAGGAAATATGTTGTATACGAAACATATATGTAGCTCCACCGGAAAAATTCATTACGTTATTCTTATTATTAGAGATAGGATGTTGATGACCTTAAAAAGTACCAAAAATGACTCCAAAAAAATGCTTTAATGACTTAAAAATTGTAAAAAATGATAATAAAAAATTACTTAAAAAAAAAAAATTGCTCAAAATAAAAATTAAAAAATATGTAATTGTAAGTGTCCAAACATATTTAAATTGAGTAAGAAAATTAAAAAATCGACGAGTACATTGAACTTAATGTCATTATATCGACAAAGAAATTATCGGGTTGATTGAATACAATTGATAAATATAATATTCGATTAGCATGTATATCGGGGTATATTCTGTAGAAGAAAATGTTTTATAAGTGTATGATACAGTGTGAGCACCTAGTATCTACGAATGAAGTATAATTATGTAATTGTAACAAAAACTCTTCAATAATTTTGATAAAATTAATTTTAAAAATGTAAAATCGTTTTTGAAAGTCTTAATTTTATTAGAAAAGTGACCGATAATTTACAAAAACTACAAAAAATGACTTGTAATATGAAATAATGACGTAAAATTAAAAAAAAAAAAAATTAAAAATTAAATTTTCATTTTCTGAATCAGGGAGGAATAATGAAACGAATTTTTAGCTTGGAGAGCATTGCATAGGATTAAAGTAGGGTGACCATACGTCCTGTTTTATACACGATTGTACTTTATTTCGGCTCTGTGTCCTGTAGTCCTGACAAATTTCTCTCAGGACGCTTTTTGTCCCGTAATTTCAAGTCTGTCCCATATAATCCCGTTTTTTGACTTACTGTTGATTTAAAATTTTTGAAATTTTTGAAATGAAGTTATTGAATAAAATAATTGTAAGAATTTAGAAATCTTTAGGATACCATTAGATCAATTATAATCGTAAAGTAAATTAACAAGTTTTTTTTTAGAAAATAAAGTATATAATATGCATGAATAAAGGATTTGAAGAAATTTTAAAAAAGTATCAATTTAGTTTCATTATGTTATTTTTTTATTTTTCAATATAATGTTTTTTTGTGTTAAAATTTAATCCATAATAGGTAGTTTAAAAATAATTATACTTTTGTCACGATTCAAAAACATAAATATATATACATTTGTAATAAATACTTATTTATTTAAAAATATTATGAAAAATATTTTTGTCCTGTATTTTATTTTATTAAATATGGTCACCATAGATTAAAAGAAAAAAAATGCATTTGTCATCAACATCCTATCTCTACTTATTATCAACGTATAAGTCATAATAACATAAATCTCTGAAATCTTAATCAACTAATTATTTTGATTCGCTGTGGGGTTTTATTTTCCCAAATACGATAAACAGTTCTTTCCGCTGTGCATTTCAAGCACCGTAGGGCGGTGTCCGTAAACAATTGATTTCGGATCGAGAGAGATTCCGTTTGGCGCCGCGAATAAAAAAAAACGCTATAGGTTATAATATAATGCGATGTTATAAATCACGTCGGAACGGCGTCTTATCGAAAATCGAATGACCGCGGCGGTGGGTCGACGCGTATTCGTTAATTAAACGAAAAAAAAAAAAAAAAAAAATGAAGAAGAAAGCGGTACGCAGGTACGTTACGTACGCATGGCACGCGGTGGCGGCGATTTTTCGGTGACTCCAAACAATTATTATTATTATTTTAAATCGTATTCTTCTAAAAATCATACCCAGATTTCATTCATAGTCATTTCATTCCGAAAATTATCCACCCTCACAAGTCTTTGTGATAACTTCCTTTGAAATTCTGCCACTATTGTTAAATTCGAAAATATTGAGTTGAGTTCCACGAAATATATAACTGGGTTTTCGATATCGAGTCTTTCTAACTCTGGAAAGGCTGGGTGTATTTTATATTTTAGATTCTGAACGTACTGAAGAAGCTAGTGTTTTTACAGTGATGGTTATTATTATTTTTATTTTTTTCTATTCTTTTTCTGTATACACTTTTTCGTATGGATCTACTTGTCCAAAAGTCTCGAGCAGTAACTTTTTGAAACCGGATTTGCCTCTCTAGTTGGTACTTTTAAGAGTTCATTTTTTGAACTTCTCAATTATTCTCAAATTTTTTTTTTTTTTGAAAAAACTTCCCGAAATTTGACAAAAAGAACTTGAAAACAATCATTTTTTAATCCAAATTTCATGCAAATTTAAACATAAATAGACAATAATATGAAAAAAATTTTGACACAAGATAAATGAGAAAATGTGAAAAAAAAATGTTGGACATTTTTTCTCATTAAATTGTATTTATTTTTTTTATTTATTGAATAAAATTAAAGTAAAGTAAAAGTAAGAAATACAGACATATTTCGCACCACGGATATTCCTCGCTCTTCGGGTCAGATACTCTTAGTAAATGTGTTGAAAATGATGACCATCATTGATCTTTATATTATTAACTTCTTTCGTTCAGAATAGTCTTATTGAAGAAACGATTTATCGTTTCTTTAAAATTTCACAAACCCACCAAGAGTATCTGACCCGAAGAATATCCGTGGTGTGAAGTATGTTCGGCTTTCTTTACTTTAATTTTCTTTACTTTTTTATTACAATTTTTTCTTTTTCTTAAACTACACAATACATGAAGTTATTTTATACATATATATATATTTTTTTAAATCAAAATTGTGATGTCAATATACAGTATTATAAATTATCATAATTTTAATACAGCCCAATTTTCTCGCTCTAATTTTCTGCGCTAAATAGTCTGCACACATTTTTAACTTACGCACAGTGGTCGTACACATTCGTTGTACTACGTTGTGTATTGTTTTTAAGTTTCTCATGCGACTTTTCTTATTTTATGCCCCCTTGAAATATATCCGACAGTATTGTGTGGCACTAAATCCAAAAAATGCTGTTTAGGCGTAAATCGTTTCATCCCACCGCACCCCACCTCCGTCCCACATCAATTGCGGTTCCGCGACGGTAAAAATAAGTCGTCGGTTGAATGAGACTCATTATCGCCGCAGTGCCGACTACCTACCAGAAATGGCGGAAAAAGGCGAATTTACAAAATGCTGATTGACAAACGACGGAAGAGATCGCGTATTAACACAACAAGAGAGAGGACAAAAAAAAAAAAAAAACAATTGAACAGAAAAAATTGATATAATACAAATGTGAGATTGCACACGAACACAGTAGTATGGTTATTAAGCAGAAGTCGGAATTATACTTTTATTGTGCGTATCACAACGAGACCTTTGTTATAGCGTTTGCTGGCAAAACGATTTCTCTTCTCTTGTTGTACTCTCCCGTCCGCGACGACGGTGACGCGAGGAAAATATCATTTGCGGCTGTAACCAGGCCAGGATTAACTTATAGGCAAGGTAGGCACGTGCCTAGGGCTAACAGTCAAAGGGGGCTTTTTTTTCCAAAATAATTTACAAAATTTAAGTATATTAAAAATGTTTAAGTATTATAAAATTCAAAACCCAAAATTTTTTTACAGATTTCCTTTTGGGAATCAAGAAAAATGCAATTCATAAACCAGTTATCTAACACTGGTTTTTTTTTTTTTTTTAAAAAAAGCGAAACATTTTTTTAAAGTCACCTCACTATGGGATGCAACAGTGGCGTAGCTCTGCGTCGATTCATCACCTCAAAAGTGAATATTAAAATAATTTGGTCGTTAAAAATTTCGAAACGAGACGCGCTAGTGAAAAATCGAGCAAAGTTCAAGGGCGCAAAAACGCATAAAAACTTTGGACGTTTTGCTCTCTCCTTCCCCCCTCCCACCGAACCGCAAACGCCGGAGTGTAGAGAGCGTATGATTACTGAAAACTTCACGCGAATCTACGAAGAAAAATGCTCGTTATTTTTACTAAAGTATATTATAATAAAATACGGTATGTTCGTGTATTCCGTCCATATTTTCTAACTTTATGATAATAAGTAGATGCCTACGTACATATGTATATATATATATATTCTGCATACGAGGAAATTTTTTTTAGCACGCTTTTTACCTGTTTTCATAAAAACTCTTTATAGCGTATTTTGATACACTTAAATAAGTACTTTTTCGCAATAATAATGTTTTATTATCTACATTACTGCTGCTTTTCATCTCGGGGATTTTTAAATTTACTCTCTCATAATGGAAACTATCATTATTATTTTTTGTAAACTTCGGGCCATATTGATGGAATTTTTTTTTCTTTCCTTAAACTCGCTTTTATTACCCATAATGTTTTAAAAATTGTATTAAAAATAATAATAATAAACAGCAAAACTTCTTCACTAGAGCCAAATTTCCCCTTCATTTGGGTTTACTTAAATAATGTTTTGTTCGAAATTGGATTTTATTCTATTTGTATTACTTTAATTATTTATAATTTTAAAAATAAAAGTGTAAGAAAGGGAAATTTTTTAGGTATAAAAATAGTCGTGGATAGAGTTTAAGCACAAAAAAATATTTATCATTGACACTAATTAAAAACGTATACAACACTTAAACCTCCATTTTAATATGGAAAGGTCTTTAGGGTTGTTTAATATTTGAAAATTACGAAAAAATATAAAAATTTGGTGTAAAAATGACGGTTTGGGAGTAGAACCCTTAAATCCCCGAAAGGCATATCTCGAAATGTCAACGTTCTAGTTCCAAGCAGTAGGCCCGTAGAGATATTTAAAGCTTTCAAAAATCCCTTTTCCCTTCTCTAGTCAGTAGTACCCATTAGTTGCTCTAGGAAATGACATTTTGGATATATGATTTCAATAACTTTAATTCGGCTGTAAGAAATCTATTTTGTCAAAGCATTATTTAATTTGAATCTCCAAAATTTGCGATAATCGTCATCGAAACCACCAAAATCTTATTCTAAGGAGTCGTGTAACGTATTTAAAACCCACCCCATACCGATTCGTTGACCATCGATACAGTGCAATTGTCTATCTCCTCTTCGGGGAAAACTCGACAAAAATCGTAATTACTCCATCTAAATAATTGGCCACTGGATTAACATCACTCAAAAATTTCATTAACTTGTGTTGTGATTATTGAAAAGTAACAAAAAAAAAAAAAAAAAAAAGAAAAAAAAGAATGTTGCCTTATTGGACACCGTATTACTTCTAATTTTGTCCCCCTCGAAAAATACGCTCTGCTCGGCCATCGCGGGTGTTTTCCTTAGCCTTTAGACCAGTGGTTTTCAACGGGGACGATATCGCCCTCCCAGTGGTCGGTGAAGAGGTTCCGAGTGGCGATAGGAGGGCGGTGAGCAATCCTTGGGCGATATGGTGGTGTTGATATATATTTACACTTAGGCCTAAATATTGGAGTAAAATTAAAACTGAAACACAGAACGACGCTCCATGGCTTATCTGTAATTATATATATATATATATATATATTTTTTTTTATCGTTTTCAATAATATTGAAATATCTAGCAGATTAATAGATTTAAGAATTGATTGAACATTCAACTAATGAGGTATGAAAAGCCTGCCCATCTTTATGAATACATATATTTTCTATTAAGTTTTCAGTTATACACTTTTCAAATATAGTACTAAATTTTAATTAATTTTTTTTTTTTAAAGATATTTTGCTCTTTAGAGGGGGGGGGGGCGGTGATTCTAAAAATCAACGAGAATCACTGCTTTAGACGAACTTTTTTTTTTTTTGGAGGGGGGAGTATAGCAAACAGTTTTTTTGCGTGTTTTTGTCCCTCTGAAATCCGTCACTGCATCCGCCTGCTCGCACGCAGAACTCCGTTATACACGGCGTAAAAGTGCAATACGAGCGCACAGTACATTACATTTTGTTAATACTTCATGTATATTTATGTTCTATAATATACGTTTCGGATTCCGTTCGGTCGGCGTGTACAAGAGGCGTGACGCGGAGGTGAAGTATCGTGATTTTATTGCTTTTTCAATGCCGCTTTTTCGCATTTCGTTTTTTCCCCTTTTTTTTTTTGTTTTCCGTCCCTCCGTAAAAATCGGTCTTTTCGCGGGGCGTAAAAATCGTCCCGAAAGTTTCGCGCGTGCACCCTTCGTTGCGTTACATGTATTATTATACGTACGCGTGGCTGTCGACGTACGACGCGTTACAGATGGACACAGATGGCGTTTTGGAAAGGTCTATTTTACGAATATTGCCAGTTCGTTGATTGATACGAAACCGTTTTGGGTTCTCTATCTCTCGCTCCGGTTTCCAATGTTTTTTTTTACAGTGAATTACACACAACACACACACACATTTATATAATATAGCACGCATGATGTAATTTTGATATAATTTATTTAATGTTTACATTTGATATATTATCCATAATTATGTAATAATTTTTGTACATAGGTAAATTGTATTTTATTTTATTTGTATTACTTTAATTATTTATAATTTTAAAAATAAAAGTGTAAAAAAGGGGAATTTTTAGGCATACAAATTGTTGTGGAGGGAGTTTAAACCCACAAAAGATATATCATTAACACTAATTAAAATTTTATACAACACTTAAACCTTCATCTTAATGTGGTCTTTAGGGTTGTTTAGTATTCGAAAATTATGATACCGTTTGGTTCTCTCTCTTCACTCCGATTTCCAAAGTTTTTACAATGAATTACACTCAACAGACACACACACAGACACAGACACAGACACAGACACAGATATACAGACACACAGACACACAGACACAGACACACACACACACACACACACACACACACACACACACACACACACACACACACACACACACACACACACACACACACACACTCGATAATGAAGTCGCAGGAGGGTCATAATTTGTGTCTACACAGAGACTCGGTCCTATTACCATCGTACTTAACGACCGTGGCAATGTGTATTCTCACTAAATGACGTGTAAAAACGATAAGCGATCCGGTCCGATATTTGATTTATCCAAAGGCCACTTGAGGAAAACGCCTATATGCTCGCGGATGTTCTTAGTGTCTATAAATCGTTTTCCAATCCCGTATAACCTTTTTTATCGATCACCTGCATCGGAAAATACGAGTAGATTCTGTACGATAATGCTAATCGACCAAGTGCATACACGTCTGTATACGAATATGACAATTCTAATATTCACTTCTACAATGAAACGGGTAAATTTATTGTATTCTATAACATCGATTCACCACGCAGTAATGAAGTGTGCAATAACCAAAATTCATGTTATTTCTGGAGAATGAAGGCACAATTAGGGACGGGGGGTTGGAAATGCTTAGTCCCTTCTCAAAATCACTTTAAGTCCTTTCGGATGTTTAGAAAATGGAATAAGATTTATGCCTTTAGGGGGCTAAATCAAGCAAAAATTCACACGTAACTCGTTGTTAGTTTTCAGATATTCGTAACGCAGTCACACGATTTCGGTGTGTCTGTTGACGACGGGTAAAGATAATTGAACGAAACATGAGTACTGTGACGACTAGCAGACCATCCCTTGTCTTTAAACATACGGGAAAATGTTTAAATATGGTAATACGCAAGAAACGAATTATGTATTTATTCCAATTGGCACTGGCCAAGTCTATTGTAACAATTCAGAACATAATTATTATTAAATATGCAGTTTTTAATTCTAAAGATTAATAACTCACGTTCAAGTCTATGAGAAAAATTAGTACGTAAATTAATCTAATATCATAATTAAAATGTGTGTTGATATTATACGTCAAAATGAAATTATTTACTCAATGCACCCAAAGTATATATTAAAGGCTTAGAAAAATTAGACAATTAAAATAACAATTATTATCAATTGTCAACAACTATCACTTGCGCATTTCGAAAAACTTCTAAATTTATTACGTAGGTACAAATAATATTAGATCAGTTGATTTTATGTATTTCATGTAGATTTTAAATAGCAAATAGTAGTAAACATTTTCTTGTACATAAATACATTTTTCGTAAATATGATGCGAACACGGATATTGAGCGTATCGGTGAATACTGGTGTGAGTATATTTTTGACATTAAAGTAAATTTATTACAATGTTTTTATTTTTATTATTATTCCTGCTACGAAGTCAATAAAATCACCAAAATTAAAATCAAAATTAATAAGTTAGAGTGCATAACTGATTTTATAAAGTTCAACTAGATTAAATAGGTAATCAAAAATAAAAACTGTTAAGTTATTGTAGTAATGTAATTTTCAACAAAACACTCTGAGCAATTTGTATTTGGTTTGCTTAAAAACTAAACTTTTAGAAGACTGACATTTTTGAACAGTATTTTAATTTAAAGTTTGAATACAAATAGAACATTATTTGGAATGCGTCATTTAAATAGCGTTCTAATAACATATCACAAACTGATATGTCTATTATTCCTATTTTTTCCCTAATTCTTAACAACACAGTTAGAGTTCAGGAAACATGAATACGTTTATTATGTACTCGCCCTCTATGTACATATTATAATATAATATAATATACCTAATAGATAAATCTAATAAATTGTATGATGTGAACTCACAGTGACACTAATAGGTAAAGAGTTTTAGAAAATGGCGCAAATCTCGAGAGTAAATAAAATTAGTAATACAAAAATGAGCTGAAAATATGTTTCGTAAACGTTATATACAATATATAGATTTGATAGGTATAATAGTGCAATAAATCTCCCGCAGGAAATGGATCACTTGATGGATGACTAGCTAGTATACAGAGCTTGTATTCGACAATAGAATAAATGCTAAACGGTCGATTGGATTCTGTAGACCGAGTGATATATAATTATCTCGAAAACCGTATATAATACCGTGTGGATTTCCTATAAAGTGACTCTAAACCGGATAAAATCCTCGCGAAACGAACGTTGTAACATTAAACATTGTAAATTGGTTGACTGATTTTTCGAGAGAAATGAAAATCAAATTTTCTTCAACGTGTATTATTTGAACAGCAAGGTCTGGTAAAAAAAGAATGATTAGAAAAAAGAAAAATGTAATTTTACATTCTGAACTCGGCGAAGAATGTTTTAGTTTTTACAATAATACATTTTGTGTGTGTTTGTGTGTGTGTGTGTGTGTTTAACATGTAACCACATTTTCAAGTAGTCAGCTCCTATATATTTCTGTATGTCATATGCCGAATTTTAATAAAATAAATAATGGTCTTTTAGTCGTGACTCCACAAAAATATCAGAATTTGTTTCGTCTTTGTTTCGGTAACATTGGACATTTTTGTATCTCATGAGCTTGAAACACTAGACGACATTACTCGCAAAGTGTAGGTCTACATACAAACACGTTTAAAATACATCGAAGACCAACGAAATTGGATAAAACCATATTATAATTTATTGAAATTGACGTTTTTCAACAGTGGCTCGACACTCACGAGATTCTCCATTGTGTCCTCTTCAGTAAAGAATAAGCCCAGTAGTAACCCCTTTCAATGATATATATATATATATATACATATATATTTTTCAAAAGACAAACGATGATACGCAGAATGAATAATAAATATTGTTTTCTCGACAACTCTCTCTCTCTCTCCAAATTCGCAAGCCAGCCGAAAACGCGAAACACGATGACCCGGCGCCCGGCGAAGAGAGTAAAATGTATTTATGTGCAAAGGTCACAAGACTGAGTAAATACACACAATACACTCGAGTGGTGTGGTTGCGGACGTGTGTGCGGGCGCATACATGAACGTAAATAGTTCAATTTCCCGGAGTAATTCTCCTTATAGCGTTCGAGTGTCGGATAAAATGCTGCGAGTAACAACAATGAGCCGGACCAGTCGTTTTATTATATTGTCTGTGCGCAGCGCACAGTCAAAAGAGGAAAAAACATAATACTCTTTTTATAAATCGGAGAAACAATGGGCTTTTGGTATATCATCCCGCTCAAACCGTCAACGTTAGTTATATATATATATATATATACAATACGTGTACATAAACATTTTCTGAATTAGAGAACAAAAAAAAAAAAAAATGAAAAACACGAGTTTCCGTGATATTATGGGGAAAATGATCTTTTCGGACTTCAAGCGAAACAACAGAGAGAGAAACCGGGCCATTTTAATTGTCTATAATGTTTTAAAAACGTTTTAAAATTGGTTATGCGTTTCGAATAAATAATATATTTTTTTTCCCCGTTTGAGTATTGCGGACAAAATTATTATAGTGCATTATGTATGCAACGCGTATTGGCTTAAAGAAATATCGAAACTTAATGACTGTACATAGATGAGCATCACAGGAGAACAAAACGTACCAATAACAACGCGAGTTTATTCCTGTGCGGCTTGATATTTAAATCAAATGCACAAAAAAATGTTAGCATTTTCCCATCATTTTTAATGCGGTTCGTTAAAAACGGAATTAAAATTGCTTTTAAAATCTCAGTTTTTATTACTGACATCGATCGTTTCAATCGACATCAGACGGCGAGTTAAAATCCAAAAATCTGTTAATACTCACAGCTTTTTTCAGAAACGACACAAAGCCGTAGCCTTTTGATTTTAACGTCTGCGGATCTCGTACTACACGGCAATCTCTGAAAAATAAACAGTCGATGATTAATAACAAATAATATTATATCAATTTATTTAATTATATCAAATAATTATATATCAAATTCAAATCGTTAGTTATTATTTGTATTTATTTAACTTTAAATTAAATCAATGTTTTACTCACTACAGCGAGTTATTACAACGATAGTAGTGTTGATTAGGGTCTAATTAATGTTAATGGACTTTAAACATTTGTAAGATACATACGTCTTATATATTGTTTTCTATCTCAAACATTTCAATAACAGAAAAATCGGGCATTAACTTATTTATATTTTTGAATTTTTAAGGGTACTTATTTGTTGGTCTTTTTAAAATTGTTTTTCAATAATATGAGGGCGAAATCACCTGATATTTCTTTTCGTTTACAATTATTTACGTCTACTACAATACTAAATTAAATACAGCAACAGAATTCAAATTATTTCAATGTTTATCTAAAGTTTAATTGGTCGATATTATTAGCTATGAATATAAACTGAAAAATTCGTTATAATTACATTTTGATAACATTAAAGATGGTTTCGTAAGTTATTTAGTCTACGCTAGGAATGACAAAATACAGAAATTGTATACTTGTAGCGAAGTGATAAAAAATATGAATTAAACAGTATTTGAGAAAACAGAAACCAATCAATAAAATATTAAGATTCTATAATTACTTTTCTTTGTGACATTATATTATATGATAAGTAATTACAATTTATTCAATTATGTTCAATTCAATTCAATTCGATTTGTTCACATTATCACGTAAACCCGTTGAAAAACACTGATATAGTGAGTCCAATTATTTTGTGGATTTTTTCGTATATTTTTGTTGTTAGTATAAAATTTGCACATTTGTAATTTTTGTATTTGTATAAATGCATTTTTTGTAAAATTTATTGTAGAAAAGAAAAATTGACTACAAAAATATAAATTTACATACGTATATGAAACAATAAATAAAATGTGATAATATTATTCATACATTTTCTTAGATTTATAGAAGTTTTTCGAGTTTGACAAATATTTATTCTGTCAACCGGCATTGTTTTGACGTTGAAAATATAATATATTCAGGTACTCAATGCAACAAATTTATTTACGAATAAAATACATTTTTTTTTTTTTTTACCGAATATTACCTAACAGCGTGTATATTTTTATAAAAATTATTTAAAAAAAAAAAAAAAAAAAGTTTAGACAAGAAAGCCAGACACATTTCGCATCATGGATATTATTCGATTCTTGGGTCAGATACTCTTAGAAGGTGAGTTCAATTTCAAGAAACGATAAACCATTTCTTAAATAATATTATTCTGAGCAAAATATGTCGATAATTTAGAGACAAATAAAACTCATCATTTTCAATACACCTATCGAGAGTATCTTGACCCGAAGAGCGAAAAATATCAAATGTGTGAAGTATATTCAGCTTTCTTGCCTATACTTAACTAATTTTTGCATTACTTTACTTTACTTTATTTTTCTTCACATTACTCTACTTTACTTTAAATTACTTAACTTATCATTACATTTTTTTTTTTTTTTTTATTAAATTAAAAAATTAAACATTTTCAAAATTTTCTATTTCAATTATAATTTTCATAAAGTTTAGATTAAAGAAACATAGTTTCCAAGTTATTTTTATCAAATTTTGAGTGAGTAATATTGCCTAAACTTTGAGAAAACAATTGAGACTTTCGAATAGGTAATTTAACCTCTTTAAAATACCATCTAAGACAAATTTGATTTCAAATGTTACAGATCGAAACTTTTGTACTAATATTTCTATACGAAAAGTATTTAGAGAAAAAAATAAATAAATAAAACAGCCGGACATACTTCGCACGATGGGTGAACTTCGCACGACGGGTGGTATTCTCTTAACGGGCGTATTAAATTTAAAAGAAACGAGAAATCATTTCTTCAGTAAAACGATTCTCAACAAAGGAAGTTAATAATATAAGAAAAAAAAAATTTTTCAAAAAATGTCCAAAATTTTTTTTCACATTTTCAAAATTTTCTTACGCCGAAATCTTTTTTATAGGATTTTCTATCTATGTTTAAATTTTCATAAAATTCGGATCAAAAAATGATGGTTTCCGAGTCGTTTTTGTCAAATTTTGGGTAGTTTTTTCCAAAAAAAAAAAAAATTGAAGAATTGAGAAATTCAAAAAATGACGTCTTTAAAGTACAATCTAGAGGCAAATTCGGTTTCAAAAAGTTATTGATCGAAACTTTTGGACAAGTATTTCTATACAAAAAGTTGTACACAGAAAAAAAAAATAAAATATACATCATTGTAAAAACACTAGCTTTTTCACTTCATTCATAATCTAAAACATTAGCTAAAACATTCATACAAATTAAACTGAATATATTTAGTTTATTTTCAAATGGATTTAAACGCATACTTTTGAATTTTTTCGGAAAATTTGAATATTATACAGTTTGCCATTTTACAATTGTTTACCACCAATCTAAAAATTCTCATCCCTAACGATAACTTAAGTTTTTTTATAAGGTTTATGGAGTTTTATGACACATGAACGTCATCGGGACTCTGATGGCGACGAATCGAGTTATTATCGGTTTTATACTCCGCATAAGCAATTCACTTATATTTTATACTTCATCCAATGTGTTAACTCATAAAAATATAAATAAAAACGCGGTAATTTGGATTGACATTGAAATCGAATGAAAAGAGGTCCTCCATTAGAATACGAGGTAAATTAGATTGTTGTGAATGCGTAGTAATGGGAACTCGATATGCCACCGCTGCCGCCGCCGCCGATGGCAACGGATGGGATATGGAATATACATATTATTATATTATATTATATACGAAAAAACCAAAAGAAACGTCGGCGGCCCGTCCTGCAAACGTCATAACGCACGCGGTAGAGAAAGAGAATTCTTTATTCTTTCCTCTTTCTTCTTTTATCGCTTGGCCGTATATCACGTAAAAACACACACACACACACATCTCACTTACATCAGGCAAATAAGTATAACCAAAACTCGTTCTTCGATTTTATTACTTTTATTTAATAATTTTTTTTTTTTTTTAAGAAAAATTGAAAATTCTACAACTTTCCGCCGGTCGGACTTAATTCTTGGACGCGAGGAAGTAGGCTCGCACAGGGTGTGTTGTGCTCATTATTCGGACAAGGCGTTAGGGGGAGGGGGGAAGAAGGGGAGGAGGTACGAAAGTCGTTTAACCGTATCGGATATGTATTATAGACGCTGTATCGTCGCGGCGGCGTGCCGGGCGTGGAGGACTGGTACAGCTATCGACGACGGCAGTTGCGGCGCTTTTTGCTCATCGTGGAAATGAACTCCCTCCCCTTCCCCCACCATTACCACCACCACCGGAACACACTCCGAGCAATAATATTCTTACCCCTTTCTATTTCCGTCGCGCGCAACGACAATAATAATAATAATAATAATAATATATTCCGATACGAGAGTATGGTGCAAGCAGCACCGAACATAAAATACAAATGGACTTATACCTACCTATATACGTATATGTATTATAAATTTACATTTACAAAACGAACCACGTGTGTACCTATGTAAGTATTATATTTTGTGTACACGTATGTGTGTATGTTTGCAAGAGAGCAAAAGGACAACGGGTACGGGGGGGGAAAAAAAAAAACTCAATCCCGTTGTCAATAATATATTTTGGGGTGGAAAATTACTAAATTTCACACTCTCGCCCGTATATTATAGGCGTGTGTGTGCGCGGCACTGCCTCGTCGTCGTTTGTTTTAACCTTCGAAACGACGACGTTATTGTAACTCGCGCACAAAACAGCTGTTGAACGTTTTCTAGTGGAAAACAAAAAAAAAACCCCATACCCGTACACGGCGGTGGCGCCGTGTCAGAACTATAACGAGTATAAGGGAGCGGTGTTAAAATATGACGTGTAGTTACTCGGGGAAATCTTGACCGCCTCTTTTCACCACACCCTATCATACGTTCATTCGCGTGCAATGCGAGTTAGAAAAAAGCCGGACATACTTCGCACGATGGGTGGGATTCTCTTGACGGGCGTATTAAATTTTAAAGAAACGATAAAAATCATTTTTTCAATAAAACGATTCTGAACGAGGGAAGTTAATAATAATATACAAAAATAAATGAGAAAAAAAAATGTCCAAATTTTTTTTTTCACATTTTCAAAATTTTCTCGCGCCAAAATCTTTCTTATATTATGATTTTCTATCTATGTTTAAATTTTCATAAAATTCGGATCAAAAAAATGATGGTTTCCGAGTCGTTTTTGTCAAATTTTGGTTAGGTAGAGACAAATCCGGTTTCAAAAAGTTATTGATCGAAACTTTTTGACAAGTATTTCTATACGAAAAGTTGTACACAGAAAAAATAAAAAATAAACAACATTGTAAAAACACTAACTTCTTCACTTCGTTCAGAATCTAAAAGGTAACGTGACGTGTAAATTATTTTCAACGCGAACCGAATACTCGGCCAACAACTACTGTTATGTATTTGATTAGTCTGTAAAAATCTTCGTTAAAATAATTATTATTGCAAGGATCTTTGTGTTTAGAAAAATTTAAGCGATGAATACGGATTTCATACGCTTTTGACAGGTTTTCCGTGTTTTTCTGCACAGTTTTCTAGATGCTATTTAAAAAAAAAAAAAGATGTTTTCATTAAATTATATTTTGATTTTTCGATTTTTGATGTTTTTTTTTTTTAGATTTTCAGTGCTTTATTGCTTCATTTTAAGTTATTTACTAGAGCTACAAAGTTCTAACTATTTATTTTTTACTGGGTGCAAATTAAAAGTCCTAGAATAATAAAATAAAACCATTTTTTTTTTTTTTTTTTTTACTAGTCAAAATATGCGTTCGATAATAATCAATAAGGTTTTGTGATATTTAGAGAAAATATTGAGAAACGTAAGTGTTCTCTTAACCGTGAGATAATAATTTCTAATCACGGCAGGCATCGGTCAGCTTCCGATCGAACATAAAAATTAATGGAATAAAATAATATGTAGTAGTATCGGTGCGTACACACGAAATACACACTATTTCGATGAAAACACGAGAACGAAACGAGCTATAGACTTGGTCTAACGAAGACGAAAAAGCGTCTTGTGTCTGATGGACGGAAGAAATTGGCTGAATCGGTAATTTTTTTCTACACACGTCAAACATAAACTACATTTATCGAATGTCCACCCCCACAGCGGACTGCAGGTCGAAAATAAATCGAAAAAAATGGTAATCGTCTACGCGCTCGAGCAGCTAAGGCTCGTTAGCGTAGAAAGAGAGAGGGAGACAAAGAGAGAGAGAGAGAAATTTGTCGAAAAATAAAGTGAAAATAACGTTTGCCCACGCGAAAAGTTACGATTCGATCGAAAAACAAACTAATAAATATTCATTGCAATTTTTTCACATGATGTCATCGACCAATGTCATTTTAATACCGATAAAACCTAACCGTAGGTATATTTATACATAAATATATCGAGATAATTAACCTGCAGTTAGATAATATACGTTTTCAAAAAAAGATTTTTTTATACTTTCTATAAATGCCCGCGCTTTATAAAATGGTACACACAAATATTAATCGCAAAAAAATCAACAACTGATTTAAAGCGGGTAAAAAAAAAGTTGTGGTTGTTTTCAAAATTACCCGTCTGACCATTTGAAATATATTTGATTCCACATATTATGTATTTTTAAATTTTAACATTGATTTTCACATTTATACTAGTTTTAATTTTATCTTAGTTTTTTGGTATTTGTGAACAATTTCGAAAATTTCTTATAGCTGAGTTATGTAAATTTCACATCATAATAATGTACATTTATGTGAATTATAACTTTTATTATATGAAATTAACTGAAGAAAGGATATTGTTGGCTTTTTAATTTGATTGAATTTTCTTCATCACCGCTTTTCAAGCTTAAAATATATTTCAATAATATGTATGAACATAATTTCCATTTTTAATTTTATTGATAATTTAAAATTTTAATTTTTTTTTTTTTTTTTTTTTTTTAGTTTTGAACTATATCCGTAATAGGAAAATAATTAAAGAGTTCTATTTTCATTAGTTTTATAATAGCTTCATAACGGCAATAGTTTTTTAAATTCTTTGAAAGTTTCGTCAATAGTTGAGAATGATACGTTTCAGCATTGCGTTTATTAATATACAAAATAAATAAATAATTCATGTGATTTTAACAATTTTAAATTTTTAAATTGAATTTTTCGCGTCATGAATTGAAATTAATTATTTGTTATTTTTTGTGTGTTTATAGAGAATTTTCGACATTTTTCCGGGTCATAAATGCTATTTTTTCAGAACTTTTCTATAGGTTTTTAGGGCATTGATCTAATACACTGGGTACACATGCTACACAAATAATCCATTTAAATGTATTAAATGAAAATTAGTTTTATTCTCAAGGGCATCCAATACGCAAATGGATGTAAACGATGACATCTCTAATACTAAGCAAAAAGTGATAGCAAAAAGTTTACGAACTGTCCAACTGTTCAGAATAAAAATAATTAAGTGGTAAATAAGTAAGATAAGTGGTAAATGAACGTATACAAATTGGTTTGACTTGATAAAATAGATTCTATCGGGTGAATACAGCAAACTGTCGTCGTCGGGTTGAATGGACGGGGAACTGAAAAAGCGTCGAACAATGTTTTTTTTTTTTTTTTTTTGTAGTTTACCCAATATTTACCTAATTTTGTACATGTAAAACGCGTGAAATCAATCAACGAATGATAACACAAGATAAAATACGATATCCGACATTTTGAAATGAAAATTCGCAGACGGAAAAAAAGGAAAATAAATAAATAAACGTACGATTTGTTTTCCGACCGATCGGCGACTACGTACTCTCGATATGACTTTTCTATTTTTGTTTTTTTTTTTTTTTTTTTTACTCGAAGAGAAACACCTTTTCCATTAATATCCGTGACTTTTACCGTATAAGAGTATTCGCGTGCACACGACTGAACATAATATTATAAAGTTTGCATTTTGCCCGGAAACGTTGACGTGTATCAAAACTCGGCGTGTACGGCCCACGATGCAAAAAAAAAAAAATGTTAATTTAAAGGGTCACACACACACAGTGTGTGTCGAAAAGAAACAGGTTAAGTGTCTTTAAATATATTATTAGCACAAAACAACGGATAGACAAGTACACTCACGAATTAAA
Organism: Stegophylla sp. TES_Ste_2020; assembly: GCA_025469315.1. Taxonomy (NCBI): domain Eukaryota; kingdom Metazoa; phylum Arthropoda; class Insecta; order Hemiptera; family Aphididae; genus Stegophylla; species Stegophylla sp. TES_Ste_2020. Next base: position 6,436 of record JAIPRM010003268.1, on the reverse strand, counting down.
TAATATATAATTTGCACGCTAAACTGATCGTTATTTAATCAAATATAATTAATCTGAACATATTAATGTATAATGGTAATAAAACAACCAAGGAATATTTCAAATAAATTAGCGCGTTTTACGAATATTTTTCGAACATTAAAACACACTCAAGTCTCGTGACAAAATCGATTTTGGTAAAAATAACAAACTGTTAACGTATAGATGCGATTCGTTTCATACAATATTATTATTATATTATTACGATATTATTATTATTATTATTATTGTGCCTGCGTAAATATATTTTTAACAATAACCGATTTTATGATATCGGGATTTTCAAGAAATACTGGTTCGAACCAATGGAAACCGTACGGCGTTTTCGCAATAAAAACTGAAAAAAGAGGACAGACAATAATATTTCTTTTGGATTTCCTCGTCACCGGATAATATCGATTGCTTTATTTCTGTTCGAAATTCGATTTTGAAGGAAATATAATTCGTTTGTTCGCTCTGACCACGCTAAAAGTCTAGAAAACACTGAAAAACATCGACATTCACAACGACGTCTACGATTGAATTAGGAATTTTTAAAAATGGATGTGTGCTGATGGTTTACAATTTAAAAACTTTGTTCTGAGATACCTATGGAACAGATATTTTTTTATTATTTATTCTAAATAAGTAGGTGTAAATGTTATTACTAGGGATAGAATTTATATTCTTTGGAATTTTTTTTTTTTTTGCTACTTCTGATTGTTATGTCCACGATCCCACATCTATTGTTATTACTAATAACAATAGCAGCCGATATCTTAGTTGTTTCTAAAAAGTCCAGTCTAAAATGTGTCTTAATAACTAACTGCTGTTTGGTAATTCTAAATTACTAGATTGAATTTCCATACATGTCAGATCAACGGAGTATGCGTAGAGGAGGCAAGGAGCTAAAAAGCCCCTATCCAATAACCTGTAATATATATTATTATTTTTTGTATGTGAAATAAAATTTTAAACAGGCTAATATATTTAATAATGCATTATCAAACTGTAATGACGTGCTGGCGAAAAAAAAACAAAAATATAAAATTGTACCGATAGTTAAAACATGATTATTATTTATTTTTTGTATATTATGTTATAATATAGTCATTAAGAACTAAACGGTTATGGAACGTGTTAAACGGTAAATTTAGTCCATCGAGAACTTGAAATTATATATTATTATTGTTATTTTAATGTTATTCTTGCCGAAACCGCTGAACATTGTTTTATAATAACTTAAATATTTACAGAGATTCAATGTTAACGTAATTTACATTTGTATAACGTGCGCGCCATTATATACAATACCTATACTAGAAGAACGATTGAATAACAATGGCTTTAGAGAAGACTTCATCATAATATTATAATGTACGGTATCTGCGCGGCGATACGGGTTACCCAAACGCGCGTCTCCGGTATGTAGCTGCTGGTTGTAATTCCAGGTGATACACCTTTGTCAAAATATAAATTATTTTCACCCCCCCCCACACCCCTCGTCCACCGTCGCGCGTTGAAATAACATTTGTATGTGTAATCAAATGAAAACATCAGCCGTTCTCAAAACAAATGTCTCATAGTGTACGTTTGTGAATTAATGTCAGCTGGTACAGTTAAAAACAATAGCTCTCGGTCTGTGATAGATTAAACGGCGTGCACACGCCACACCGGTGGCGGGCGGCCTGGTTTTAAAATCGATCCGACGTGAAGGTTAATTCGTAGAATAGTAGGTATTGAGACGCATAAACGAGACAGTGCTCACGTTTATTTCAAGCCACGAGGCAAATCAAAAACGGTTTTCATGTCATAAAACAGCTATTAGACAAAACTCGAGATAGAACCGATTCTAGAGGTGGTTTGAATATGAAAAAAAAAAAAAAAATTGTACACTTAATCCGACTTGAGGGTGCGTAAATTTTGATTTCTCTCGTATGAAACACGTCTAGCATTAAAAATGAATAAAAATCATTGTAAAAACATTAGGTTCTTCGTTTCGCTCGGAATCTAAAATTATCATAAAACTAGGTTATATTGGAACAAGACGAATATAGATGTATTTTTAGTTTTCGCCTTATCACATGTGATAAAAACATAAAAAATTTTTATATTTTATTTGTTACAAAATGTTTTGTTTAAAATAACAGGTTTACTTTTCCACAGCTGGGCGAGTTACGGATAAAATAGAGTGGGCTATAAAACCCCTAAAGCTCCCCGTTTGCATCAATCAATCGACGAGTTGGCTATTTTTTTTATTTTTTTTATTATTATTTTTTTTTTTTTACAGATAATTAGATCGATTTAAAAAGTGGAACGCGATTTATACTCATGGAAAAACTAAAAAGCGTAGTGTTAACGCGCGCACAATAGAAGCAATACAAAACCTCTAAAAAAAAAGTATTGAAAAAAAAACAAAAAAAAAAATGACGAAAAAACTGTCCTCCTAATAAACTCATTTTTCAGCTTTTCCACTATATAGCGCTACCGCACCGTATAAACTACGTGTAAAATATTCAGTGACACACAATATATTATTCTGATGAGTCGCGTTAAATGCCGCGCGCAGATAGGAAAACCGTTCAATGCTAACCGTACCGCCGCCACCACCACCGGTAATATTGTTAATCAGCCGAGTATTAATTTAGTGGATGACACTTTAACGTTAGTTCAGAATACTAAACCGTAACTCATCAATATTATATAGAACGGCGCGACGGTGGCGGTTGACAAACGAGGAAAGTTCCCGTTGGGTTTTCAATGATGGCCCCCGTTATGCGTTCGAAACGGAAGAAAATTATAAATACGAAATTGTTCGTGGCACATTCGAATACGCATAGAACCGCGCGAGACGGTTTGGGTATAAGACGGCAGAAACAATAATCTCAACAAATTATGTGTTCGCGTAAAGTAGTGGTATCCGTTATGTACGTATTACCAAGTGGACGAATTTGGATTGAAATCGGTACTTTAGGTGAGTGGAAAAAGCTGAAAAAAAAAAAACAAATGTTATTACATATTTTAAATTTTCTGTCATTTTAATGAGCTTATACGGCCAATAAGCAATATAATACGTTGTATTTTTTTAATAATTTATTCAATATTGTACTCGAGAGTCTATTATCTAGAATAAGGTGTGCGTTTAAATATAAATTTGACGAAACCGGAGATACATCGAATTTAAAATGAGCCTGATTGAAGTACGATAGGGATTGTCCCCTTTTAAAGCGTCATATCCCGATAAATTTTGAACGGGGCGCATTATGTCCCGTTTTCAGAAAGTGGTCCCGTTTTAATCCTATTACTTTATGGGCCTAAATAAAATTATTAAACATTAGGCACACGAAAAAAAAAAAAAAAAAAGGAAAAAAATGTATTCGTACAGCTCTATAATGATATCAAAACAATAGCATTGGATATTAAAAATGTTGTAGGTAAAACATCATATTGTGTTTTGTCGTTTTATGTAATGGAAATTTTTACTGGAGATAAATTGTCTTACTAAATTATTGAATTTTTGGGATTTGAATATTTAGAAAAGTTAGAAAAGTTTTTAGGAAAAGAGCTCAAATTGTTTTTAGGAATCTCAATGATATTTAAAAACTAATAGTTGTGGGTAGACTCAGGCACGTTATCGAGTAAAAACGCGGTGGGCCATGCAGTATTTGTGTCGATTTTGTATAAATGTACGGCAAAAATATAAGAACACAGTGAGATTTGACAAGTTCTTAGCTGGTTCCCTACAGTACATCAAAATATGTATTATCAAAGGGTCATAAACTCTTTTTGCGCAGGTTAAAATCCTAAAACTTGTTGAGCGAGTAACTTCCATATTCGGGGCTGGTTGTGAGTAAATGCAGGAACTAATGCAGCAGTAGAAAGAATATTATGTTATGCTATAGGTAAGGAAGAAAAGAATCAATTATTGTTCCTAATATCATAAAAATGATCACTTAAAAAAAAAAAATTGTCTTTTACAATTTTTATGATTATGAAATCTAGTTAAGAATTGAATACAATAGAAAAATATAACTTAGCAAATTGAATTTTAGAAAATTATGAACAAATTGACATAAATTTAAAAAAAGTAAGAGAGAATATCAACCATTTATTTTCACATAAAAATAATAGTTAACTACAAACAATGAGTGTTTTTTAAACATTAAATGTATTTAAAAAAAAATATTTTGCCATATTTTTACTGTAAAGGCATATAAAAATATAAAAATTTAAAACATTTTTACAGTTTAGATAAGGCATTTTGTGATTTCTTTTTACTCATAAAATAATATGGTCACCCATGAGAATGAGAAAGTTCAAATTTCGGCTTTTTCTGCAGATACAGGGTAAAATTAAATGTAAGTCGTATTCCAAGTAGGTAAACAATTTTCAAATTCTTAAAATCTGTATTTCGACTCTCCCTTTTAGCCCTTAAAACCTGATTTCAATCCAAGATGACCTGTTTGATATATCGAAAGCACGAACCTAAACATATAAAGAAATATGTAAAATAAAAATAATAGCAAACGATAACAAAGCTGAGAGTGCAATGAAATACTTCATGTTTTCAATCGTATGTTGAAGTGAGTACTTGTATGATATAAGTGATTGGCGCAATTGAAATGTTGAATACTGAGAACTGTGTTCTTTGAAAATTCACAACGAGATAATCATGATTATGTGTATAGATTTTCCGTGAATTCTACAAAGGAAATAGTGTAGAATATGAAATGATTAGTATTGAACACACTCGGCACAATTATTCAAAACTCACACTTCAATGCGTTTTTTATAAAATTTAAAACACTAATAAAATAAAATTTTCATGGAATAAATATATTTTTAGTTTCCTCAAAAAATAACCACTATTAACAAGTACAAAAAAAATCTGACATAAATATTTAACGTTAACGGTGACACAATAGAAAAAAACAAGTATCGCGCAACAGTTTACTATCATTATTCCGTTAATTTAAATTTTAACTGCTTACAGATCTAAAATTATCGGTTGTACTTAAGATAAATATTTTAAATATTGACATTTTACAAAAAATGTGATCTCTCTAATGCAGTATACGGTTTTTTTTTTTTTTTTTTTTAATCACCCTGTATGTATACGTACTCGCCAAACAAGAAATGTTATTATTGTTAGCTGAATTCAAGGCACCGTCGTCCATCCCAACGAATTTCAATCCTCTTTTTATGTCATATACGAGTTCATATAAACGTATTATTATATTTTCAAATAAAATGACCCTATATTTCCATTCAGTTTATTTTGTAAAGAATATCATCGTATCACACTCGCAATAACTTTTCGAATACACATACACGCTCGAGTGCGAGACGCTTTTTATAAAAATTGGAAAATACATTTTTCCATAAAAAAAGGCATTTCGAATCGTTTTAAATACACACACGCGGACACGCATGGGTTTCACACGCTCACTAGTTTCAATACGAATATGCATTATAGTATTAGGTGTTCTCGATAATAATACATGAAACTTTTGTAAGATTTGATAGTATTTGTGTGTTAACGGAAATCGTTAGCTTCGAGAAAGATGAAAAATTATTACTGTTTTCTCAGACTTAATAATAATTTTTTCCCCGACGTGAATATCATTTGGTTTAAGAACAACGCTTTGAAAAAAAAAAAAAACACAAATCGATCACTTTATCAATTTATATTCAAATAGATTTTGGTTTCAATGGTGAAATAGAAACATTAATACAATTCCATAAACCTAAACAAAACTTTACCGAAAGAATAAATAATAATAACGATTACAAAATATTGAATTTATATTTTTATTATATTATGAGTAATATTTGGTTTTTATTCTAATGGATTTTATTTTGTCAACATTATGTTGTGTTATAATAACCGACGAAACATTAAATAAATTTTTGAAAAAAAAATTCTAGACGATCTTAAAGACAAAATTATTAAAGGTAAACATACGATTTGTTATTCATTAGTCATTTGAACTGTTTTAATATGTTCTTCGTATAAAGATCATTATTAAATATATTGATTATCGATCACAGATTTAATAAACTGGAGAAATTCATTATAGATTTTCAGGGATAATTTTAGGGATGATAAATCTTTTTTTTAGATTCTGAATGAAGTGAAGAAGCTAGTGTTTTTACAATGATGTAAATGATGTTTATTTTTTTTATTTATTTATTTTTTCTTTTTTTTTTCTGTGTACAACTTTTCGTATAGAAATACTTGTTCAAAAGTTTCGATCAATAACTTTTCGAAACCGGATTTGCCTCTAGATTGTACTTTAAAGAGGTCATTTTTTGAATTTCTCAATTCTTCTATTTTTTTTTTTTTTGGTAAAAACTATCCAAAATTTGACAAAAACGACTCGGAAACCATAATTTTTTGATTCAAATTTTATGAAAA
>JAIPRM010003267.1:0-26686 GCA_025469315.1 Stegophylla sp. TES_Ste_2020 | reverse complement strand
TTATTTGTAAAAAAAAAGCTCTTACATATTTTTATGCTACACCAATACTTATTCAACTACAGAAGTGATGCTGGAATTACAGTCAAGTGCATGACTGCTATAGCAGTGATGTCCGTCAACGTGTTAATAATCATAATACATAATTGAAAAGGCCGAATAGACTCTGCACCATGGATATACTTAGCTTTTCGGGTGGGATATTCTTGGTAGGTGTATTGAATTTTAAAGAAACGATAAATTATTTCTTCAATTAAACAATTCTGAACATGGGTCTAATGTTTATACAATAAAAAACGTAGCAATAATTATTACGTTATGATGGTTACCATGGTTACTATGATTATCACGATTACCATGGTTTCCATGGTTACCATGGTTTTCATGGTTACAGGTAAGATAAAGGTAGGGTGGGGTAGAAAGGAGGGAAGAGGGGTAAAGGGCAAAGGATCATGGTCTTGGGTAAGGGATCGAGGTCAAGATCAGAGACAAGGTCGAGGTCAGGTTCGGCTGAAGAGGAGGGGAGTATAAAGGCCATGGGGTAAAGGATAAGGGGACTAAAAGGACCAAGAGTAAGGATCATGTCAAGGAGGGAGAGGTTAAAGGACAGGGAATCGGGTCAGGTCAGGGTCAAGATCAGGATTGAGGTGGTGGAGAGGGTCTGAGGTCGTGAAGGTCGGTCGAAGGGGTCCAACAATGGTGACAAATGTAAACTTTTTGAAATAATGCGAAATTTGAGAATTTTGCTAAGTATCAAGTACCATCTAGAGCCAATGTTTGAATCAAAAAGTGGCTGATCGAGGCTCTTGGATCAATATTTTTATACGCAAAAGTGTTCATAGAACGGAAAAAAAAATAAACGTCATTGTGAATTCATAAGTTTCTTCACCCCGCTTAAAATCTAAAATAATGTTTTTAAAAAAAAACGTTTTTGAATAACAATTTTGTGGAAAAAAAAATAATAATAATAATAACATTTTTCATCGAGATTTTCGATAAATAAAGGTTCCACTGTGTAATTTCTTATGAAAAGAATATACTCGTTAACGTAGAATATGTCTTTGACTAAAGTATTATTCGCGTAACTTAACAAAAATCAAATAATACGAATACGAAAATTAAAATATTTATTTTGATTGTAAAATATTATGAAAGCTACGAGAAGATTTCGATCATGGAAAAACGTTAGAAGAAACATTGTCAACAAATGAAGATCACGTTCACGATGTAGCTACTTTGTTAAAAGAATATTTCAGGGCATTACCTGACGCATTACTTTGTAACGATCTTTATCAATGTTTTATACAAACGCAGAGTAAGTACTTTGTAAATAATGAGTATTCAATGTATTTTAATCAACGAATATATTATAATTAAGCATTTTACTCTATTAAATTTAGAAATACGTAACAGGCATTTGCAATTAGACGCAATAAAATACCTCATACAACTATTACCTATTGTAAATCGCAATACGCTCTACGCACTACTTAAGTTTTTGGGAAATATGGCAAAATATTCTGAAGATTCAAGAAACGCATCTGGTAAGAATTATATTTATTAAATACTTAAATTGTAAAAGTAGCAAGTAAAAAAATTAAAGTAAAGTAAAGGCAAGTAAGCCGAACATACTTCACACCACGGATATTCCTCACTCTTTGGGTCAGATACTCTTGGAGGATTTGTGGAATATTAAAGAAACGATAAATCATTTCTTCAATAAGACGATTTTGAACGAAAGAATAAATAATACAAAAATTAATAATGGTCGTCAATTTCAACACACTCACCAAGAGTATCTGACCCGAAGAGCGAAGAATATCCGTGGTGCGAAGTATGTTCGGCTGTCCGGCTTTCTTGCCTTTACTTTAACTTTATTTTACTTTACTTTGTTAAACTTTACTTTACTTTACTTTTTTTAGATTCTGAACGAAGTGAAGAAACTTATGGTTTTACAATGATGTTTATTTTTTTTTTTTGTCTTAATATCAAGAAAAAAATATTGTATTACATAAAATACAACAAAAAACGAGAGGGCCCAAAATTATTGTAGACACCTCCTGAAATTCTTCTTTTTACTACGACGTTTATTTTTTTTTTTCTCTTTCTGGAAACAATTTTTCGTATAGAAATACTTGTACAAAAGTTTTATCCAGTATCTCTATAGAACCGGAATCACACCCAGATGGTACTTTAAAGAAGTCATTTTTCCAATTTCTCAATACTTTTTCCAAAAACGGGGAAAATTGTCGAAAAATTGACAAAATATGCAATTACCGCAATTTCCGTAAAATTGAAAATTATTTTTGACATAACTTCTAAAATAATGCAGCTAAGGACTTGAAATTTTCACAGACCACTAAAAATAGTTACCATTTTACAAAAATTTCAAGAAGATTTGATCAATTTTGAGTTAAGTACAGCATTTTAAAAATTTCTCATTTTTTGTTAGTTTTTATGTAATAAAATTTACGATTTTTGATATTAAGACTTGAAATTTTAATATGATCTTACTGACAAATATGTCTAATTGACCTGAAAAAATCTCAAAATCGTTAGTCAACTTTTTTTTTATACTCGTTTGAAGTAAGAATTTCGACGAAATTCGTTAGTTTTACCTAAAATAACGCACTTTAACGGACATAAAAGAAAATTGGCCAAACCGATTGTTTTAAAATATGGTGCCTAAATAGAGAATTTCATCGCAAAAATTTTGGTGCAATAAAATTTCTTACGGACGAATAATTAAACATTTTACAAGGGTTTGATTGAAAAAAAATCGGAGAAAATACAGATATAGATATTAGGAGATATCTATAGATAGCATGTGGTTGCTGAAGGTTGATAATGTTTTTTTGCAATGTACTTTTTGGCGCTGAATACGATGGTGTGAATTAAAATCCACGTGCAACAATAGTTTTCTAACTATTTTATTCTATTTTGAAAATTCAATATTTTCGGTTATTATACTAAATATTATAATATAACTTATTACTATTTCACCCACAAGGTCAAGTAATATTTTGTGGCATAATGATAACTGAACCGGCTTACCACGTGACAGTAACGGAGTTCGATTCCAGTCCGGCATTTCAAATATTTTTGCGTATCTTTTTTTCTTTTATTATTAACTTGCTTCGTTCAGAATCGTTTTATTGAAGAAATGATTTATCGTTTCTTCAAAATTCAATACACCCGTCAAGAGAATCCCACTTGACGTACAAAGAACATACCGACGAGCGAAGTACATACTTTTTTTTTTGTAATCCAATAAATAATGGTGAAATATTTAATGAAAAAAAAAATGTTAAGAAAATGTCCAAATTTTTTTTTTACATTTTCAAAATTTTTTTGTGTCAAAATCTTTCTTGGGTGAGGGTCGGGGTCAAGTTAAGGGTTGATGTCAGGGAGGGGGTCTGAGGTCGTGGATGGTTGGGAGGTCCAACAATGGCTATAAATGTAAACCCTTTGAAATAATGCCTATTTTAAGAAATGCTAACTTTAGTACCATCTAGACCTTAACCTAACCTAAAAATTGGGACTTTTTGAGCCTAAGGCAAATAAACGATTTAAAAAGGATGAAGCTGATCAAAATTAGCGGAAACATTATTTTCTTCTTTATTTTAGGCGATTTGTTAAAGGTGTTTGTTAGTTTTTACAATAACTCAAAACCTTATTTTTCAAAAAAATTTGAATTTCCGCAAATTAAAAATATTTTTTGATTTACAGAAAAATTGAATCTGATGATAGACGATAATGGCACAAATATTAACTTAATATTGTAACGAAATATCGCATTAATATCAATAAATTTGAAATAACCATATTTTCAAAACTAAGTAAAACATAAGGATAAAGAATCCAGAACACTCTCTTTATGTTTTTGTGTGTTTATATTTGACTTGTTAATTTTGTTTAGAACTATTTCCACGAATTTAATAATACATTAAATTCTGAATATTAATATCTTCTGATCTGTAGTAATTTTTAACTAACATAATATATTGAATAAAAATATCCACCGTTTTCTATAACCAGATAGGCTTTAATATTATTATGTTACTACTACATTTTTGTACACTAATTATTATTTCTTGTGACATATGTGATTGTATTATTTTCAGGTAATTTAGTAGAAGGTAATAAAATGGATGCTAGTAACTTAGCTACACTGTTCGCACCGAACATACTTCATAAGTCTTTAAAAGAACTAAGTTCTAATGATTTAAGTGAAGAAATGACAATGGAAAGGAGATTAGCAATTGACGTTGTTACAGCTCTAATAGTAAATTACGAATATCTTTTTAAGGTACAATGAAAATATACATATTTTATAAAGAAAGCATATAATATACATATATGTTTGTATAAAATGTATGTCACATCCACATTACGTCATTATCCATTTCGTAAAATGGACAACGTTTGTATCCAGTTCACGAAATGGAACCGCGATTTCTCCACTTCGCGTAATTAAACAATAATATGGATAACATTTTGCGATTTAATGAAACAATAAATTTACTATTACTTATTCAAACATTGTTGTGTATTATTGGCTATCTATTACTAAGTATCTTTTTTTTAAACGTTTTTGAAAATTATGTTTTTGATAAACGTTTTTGAAAACATTTTTTTTATATATCTTTTGTCATAAACTAGTTTAAAAACTTTGTTTTTGTTTTTTTCATTCCTTCAAATTACCTTTAATAAAAAACAAATAATTTTAAAGTACATCCATCTTCAATATCTATATTCAATTAAATATATGTACTACTCAGATTAACATATTTTGCGGACAGTTGATGTTTTGTAGTGGCCAATCTCTCTAAAGACTATAGTTTACAATTTGTTAACCCTGAAAAGGGCCAATTTAGTAGTATGCTACAAATGTATTCTTTTACAGAGTTAAGGTAAAATAAAATAAATATCGCTTATTTACATTATGTAATATACCATTTATAATTTTAAATTTTATAGCAAAAAGTCAAAAACTGAAAAATAATAATTATCACAGAACAATTAATTAGACCACTTTTATTTTATTTGTTATTAGATGTGAATATTCACTTATTAATACAATTTAATAATGTATTTTTTCTATATTTGAATCAATTTCTTTTCCTATGATAGTTTACAAGTATTACAGATTGATAAATTTAACCTTAACACAAAAAAAAAATTAAACGTAAAAATTATAATTGAATTCCATTTTTGTTTTTAATTTCGCTTTTATATTTTTTTCGCTTATGATAATATTTACGTTATCATTTTACAATTTTTTTCGTTTTCGATTAATTTTTTTTCGACTGATATCGTTTTTCAAAAACATTTCCGTCCCTGATTTTAACTTTAAACTACTACAAAAAAAAAATAGTTAACTATTAACTATCAATATTTTTTCAATAGTATTAGTAATACATATAGATATGTTTGTATTCAATTTTTAGGTCTTAATACGAAGTATAGAATAATTCTTACAAAAAAAAATAAATCTTACAAAAACGAGAATTCTTCAATATTTTTTAATTCGATATTAAGTTCAAATTAGTCTAATTATTCACTAATTTTTTATTTTATGGTGAAAGTTTCACGTCCTTGTACCAATTAGTTTTGGAGTAATGACTAAATAATTACAATTGATTTCATAATAATATTTATTATGGTATTGCTAATAAATTTGTCCGTACTATTTCCTATTTTTGCAATCAAAATCTTGTAAAATTTTGAATTATTTGTTCGTTGAAAAATTCTTTTCACCAAAATAGTGGCAATGTAATTCTCTATCTATATACTAAGTTTCATAAATATTTCATGAGCCAATTATTTTTATGTGCGTTGAAATGTGTAATTTTATGTAAAATAATGAAATTCATCAAAATGCTAACTTTAAATAGTTATAAAAAAAAAATTTACATAGAATATAAATTGATATTCTTTTTTTTCCCCGTACCATTATTAATACATACAAGTATGTTTGAATTAAATTTTCAGATCTGGATATTAAGTCATTAAAATTTTATAAAATAAAAATTAAAAAAAAACGAGACGTTTCCAATATTTTCAATCTTCTTTAATTACCTCAAAACGGGTCAAATGTTTTCGAAATTTTTATTAAATATGCGCGTGACTATTTTTAGTAGTTGTAGAAAATTTCAAGTTTCTACCTTTAATACTTTTGAATCTACGTTAAAAAAAAAACTTAAATTTATGAAAATTCAAATAATGGCATATTTTACCATTTTATAACAATTTTTTGGTAGTTTTTCCGTATGCTTCGGAAAACTATTAAGATAAAAAATAATGATCTCCAAAATCACACCAACTAAATTTAATTACCGATCTAGTAACACACCGAAACTTTAGAACCATTATTTAAATTGATGAAGTTTAAAAAAAAATGTCGTCATAGACAGAAATATACACACACGCGCACAGATTTGTAAAACTAATATATATATTATTCACTCCACTTAAAATCTAAACAAAATAAATATTATTATTAAACCACAAACATCTTCGCTCCACTCAGAATCTTAATTCTATAAAATATAACTCCATTCATATTTATTGTATATTACCTATTAATATTTAATTATAAATAGCTTAATATGTTTATAATCTCTCTGATCTACATATTTTAAACACTTTTCTTTTTACTCTTGTATTAACTATGGCAAAACTAAACTATTTAAGTCATAAATATAAAAAATATAATACGCATTTTTTAAACAAAAAATGAGTAACACATGTATTACATTTTTACTGAAATAGAATATTTTTTAAGGTACCAGCTGACCTCCTCGATGAAGTATATGTACACATGCTTGACACAAACCCTGAAGGACTTGACAATGTGATGAAATTACGATTTTCGAGCATCGAAAAAAATATCCAGTAATTTTAATACTGTTGTGTGCGTTATTGTTTAAGATACTAAAAAATAAATAAATAAGTAATTTGAACATCAAAATGTATATTTTATTTGTTTCAAAACGTTTTAAATTCATATTATTAACATGAAAGTTACACTAATGATCCAATTTATACACTTATTTATATTTGACTTCTACACAATATTTCTTTAAGGTGAACAATAACATTATTATAAGCACCTAATCAAATTTTACACCATTAATATTAGCAAATTAATCAGAGATATTATGTTCACATATGTGTGATACTGGAAAATCTAATAATAGTGTGTTATGTAGCCATATTATATAATACATATCATAAGTACAAACTACATTGTACACAAAGTACACTGAATTATTAAAGTTTGAATAAATTACTAAAATGTAAGTCAAGTTAAAGTATAATTTGCATTACAGTACAAACTGAATCTTAAAATAACATCTTAGAATTAATGTTATATTCTAACAGAGAAATTTATAAAAATTGAATAAATCATATAATTTTAGTAAAATTCGTTGAAATTTTAGCAAAATAGGTAATTAAAAATAACTTTTGTCATTTACAAATAACGTATTACTTTAACATAATTTTTGAATATTAATAATTGTCATAATTGTAAATTATCGTATTTATAAAATGTTAAACCTAATTGTTATCGAATAACGATGTATCACATATGTGAAGTTTAACTTACACTTAGTATTATTTTCATTAACTTTCATTAGCACTTAAGACTAACATAGAATTTATTTATAAATAGACCAACCGTTTCACGGTGTTCTGAATTATTTGAGTCTGTTAAGTTATGATTTTTTTTTATTGCTTCTGCGACAGCGTTACGATTTAAAACATTGTGGAATGTATATATAGGTAATTTAAATGTTGTGTTTAACATATGAGACTCGGACGTTAAATCTCATTGCATTTAAGTTTATTTTTATTGGTAGAAATGAATCCACTCAGGAATCAAAAGAAACTTCGCTAAACGCACTCGAGAAAGCTGGAGGAAACGTTCCCGCAGAAATAGAACCACCTAATCAAGAAAAAAAAATTTGGACGAGAGGGGAATTTACTCATCAAAATTGTGGAGTAGGCGGATCAGACGATAATGAGGAGTATAGATTTAAGTAATAATATCAAACATATTTAATGGTTTTTATTATGATTCACGCGAGAATTTCGCCTCACGTTATTTTCTTACTTTTTATGTAGACCAAGAGAACGAGAAACCCGAAAAAGCCGGAGTAAAGGCGCAACAACTTTTTTTCCGGACGACGTAGATGTATTTACATACCCAGTGTTCGAACGTATGCAAATGAACAAGAAACCTGAAAAACAATCAAATAATAATCAAGAACAGGCTAACGGCAATCGAGTAAGTTTTTTAAGATGAATGAAACTATAATAATAATGTAGATACAAAGTCATACATATGTATTTTAGAATTAGGTATGAAAAATAGGTAAAGACATCATATTATTATCCTATGGCGTAAATTTATTGTGGTATCATATGAAATTAGGTATATTGTAAATACCGAATGGTAGGTACTCTAAATAAATGTGCCCGTGCAATTGTAACATATTTATGACCTTTTCCATAAGAATAATTAAATATAAAAATGAAAGATAAACCGTAACAGCTGTTAACAAAAAAATACCTAATATCATGTCTATGTAATAGTATAGAATCACACTTTAAAGACTGTACTGAAAATGTACTTATGTTTGTATTAAATTTTCAAGTCTTAATATCCAGACATTAAAATTTTATGAAATATAAACTTACAAAATTGAGAAAACTCCAATTATTTCAAAATTCTGTACTTAACTCAAACTCGGTCAAATATTTTTGAAAATTTTATAAAGTATGCGCATGACAAATTTTAATAATTGGTGAAAATTTCAAATTTCTAGCACCGTTATTTTTTTTTTGTTATGTCTAAAAAGTCAAAGCCAAATTATTGAAATTTAGGTTATGAAGTATTTTTCCATTTTTTTGTCAATTTTTGAGTAGTTTTACGATGCACAAAGAAAAAGTATTGAGAATTTTGAAAAATAAAATGACTTTCCAAAAGTGCCATCTAGATTAAATTTTCTATCAACAAAGTTTCTGATCAAAACTTCTGGACAAATATTTCTACCCGAAATTGTACTTCCGTACATACTGGAAAACACGCGCACACACCATACACACACACACACACACACACACACACACACACACAAATTTGTTAAACCATTACATTCTTTACATCACTCAAAATCTAAAATAAAAAATAAAAATCGTTGTAAAAACTAAAAATATCTAAAAATAGCTCCTTCACTCCATTAAGAACCTAAAACAAAAATCAAATCAATGAAAATTTAGTTCGTGGCATATTTTACCGTTTTTCAACAATTTTCTGGTGTTTTCTTTTACTCATATAAAAAGTATAGAGAAATTTGAAAAATGATTTCTTTAAAGTACCATCTGGGTGTGGATTCGGATCTATAAAGTTAATGATCGAAACTTTTGCACAATTATTCCTCTACAAAAAAGTGTTTACAGAAAAAATAAATAAAAAGTAAAATAATGTAAAGTAAAGCGAAGATAAAGTAAAGTAAAGTGAAGTATAGACAAGAAGCCTAACATACTACTCACCATGGGTATTCTTCGCTCTTCGGGTCAGTATGTTAAATTTTGAAGAACCGATAAATCATATCTTTAAAAATACGATTATGAGCAAAGTATGTTAATAGTATAAAGAACAATAATAGTCATAATTGTCAAGTCGCCTACGAAAAGTATCTGACCCGAGGAGTGAGGAATACGTATGATGCGAAGCTTAGTACATAATAATACTAGCTTTCTTATCCATACTTTTACTTATGTTTGATTTACTTGACTTCACTGTACTAAACTTTACTTTCTTTTCCAAAAATAAAAAAATAAATGATGAAAAAATAGTGTTAAAAAAATTTCTGAACAAGGCAAGTTAATAATATGAAAAATAAATGAGAAAAAAAATGTTAGAAAAATGTCCAAAATCTTTTTTTCACATTTTCAACATTTTCTTGTGCCAAAATCTCTCTTATATGATTTTTTATCTATTTTTAAAATGTCATATAGTTCGGATCAAAAAATGATAGTTTCCGAGTCGTTTTTATCAAATTTTGGGTAGTTTTTTACAAAAAAAAAAAAAATTAAGAATTGAGAAATTCAAAAAATGACCTCTCTAAATTACAATCTAGAATCCGGTTTAAAAAAATTACTGATCGAAACTTTTAGACAAGTATTTCCATACGAAAAGTTGTACACGGAAAAAAATTAAAAATTAAAAATTTTAAAAAAATTTAAAAAAATAAACATCATTGTAAAAAACTAGTTTCTTTACTTCGTTCAGAATCTAAAATATAATTCCCAAGTCGTTTTGTCAAATTCTGGGTAGTTTTTTCCAAATTTTGAGAAAACTATTGAGCAATTCGAAAAATAATCTTTTTGAAGTATCATCTAGAGGCCAATCCGGTTTCATAAAGTTACTGGTTGAAACTTTTGAACAAGTATTATTATACGAAAACATATACATATATAAAAAATAAAAAAATAAATAAAAAATAAACATTACTGTAAAACTCGCTCCACTCAGAATCTAAAACCGGAAATACTTCGCACCATGTATATTCTTCGCTCTTTGGGTGGGTTGGTTAAATTGTAAATTTTAAAGTAATGATAAATCATTTCATAAATTAAACGATTCTAAATAGAGCTTCAGTTTATATAAGATTATATAATATATACTTATTTAGTTGCTTTTGTTACAAAAAAAACATTCTTTTTTACTCACTCATTCATATATCCCACAATTAACTGCGAGAACAGGAAAAAATTCATTTTCTAAGAAATTATCTGGCAGAGCAAAAAATCATTTTTTTTTTTTTCTTGTTTTAATAATAATTATTAGGGCTAGGATGTTTATGATTTTTTCATAATTTTTCTTTTGGTCGTGTGCATTGCAGACCGAATTATAAATTCATTTGGTATGATATAGAAGCAGCTGGTATAAATTTTATTTTGCATATTTTTGCATATTTAACAATTTTTATGAATTAATGCAGATTTTGAAAAAAATTTTAAATAAATGAATTTTTTGATAAAAAATTTGATTATTTTCGAAATCATTCTAAAGACAAAATTTCTTTAGCAAATACTCAACGACTGTTCGAAACATCAAATTTAGAAACTAACTTAATTTATATAAAAGTTGATTTTGCAAAATATTTGCAAAAACTTTTAACAGAAATAATAAATATGTTTTAAGCAATAATTAGGATATCAAAATAATAAAGAAATTCGCTGAAATTCTTAAAGTAAAATAAACTTCAAAAGACAGTTTACCAGATGATCTAACTACAGATAATAATGTATTTAAATACTTTCCCTGCCGTTGAACGAAGTTTTTCTGCTTACAAAAATGTATTATTAACCGACAACTGGTGTACCTACGTTTCTATTTGCAAAACTTAAAATAACTTTTATTACTTAAATTAATCCCAAGAATGTATAAAAAATCATTAATAATTAAATTCTAATTAGTCTAATTTCAATTGAAAAAATTTTTTTTAAATACAAAAAAATACATATAGTCTATACTAATAGTATAGACTATACGTGCATATTAATTTACAGTTTAATATAATATAATTACTTATTAAAATTTTAAAATGTAGTTTTTACATATTTCAATTTTTTGAGTAAAAATATTACGTACCTATTAATTTAGTGTGCAATTTTCATTAATAATTAAATTATAAGAAGTCATATTTTTAATTTTTAAGGACACACTTTGATATTTATTAGAAATAGTCGCATGCATTTTTTAGTGTTTTTAAGATCATAGACATCCTAACCCTAATAATTACCTCTATAACTTTTAAGTAAAATTATCTCATATTAATTGAAGCTTAGCTCAGAATCGTTTTATTGGAGAAATTATTTACTGTTTCTTTAAATTTATCACATTCACAAAATCCTACACGAGGAGCGAAGAAAATGCTTGGTGAAAAATATGTCTCTTTTTTATTTTACACTCTGAACAAAGTTTTTTCACTGATGTTTATTTTTTCTCTCTCTTTCTGGAAACACTTTTTCGTATAGAAATACTTGTACAAAAGTTTTGATCAATATCTCTATAGAACCGGAATAATACCTAGATGGTACTTTAAAGAGGTTGTTTTTCCAATTTCTCAATTCTTTTTCCAAAAACAGGGAAAATCTATCGATAAGTTGACAAAAAGCGGCAAAATATAATCTTGATCAAAATATCACTGCAATTTCCGTAAAATTGAAAATTACTTTTTGGCATTACTTCTAAAATAATGCAGCTAAGGACTTGAAATTTTCAACAACCACTAAACAAAGTTACCATTTCACAAAAATTTCAAGAAGATTTAATCTATTTTGAATTAAGTACAGCATTTTGAAAATTTCGGAAATTTCTCATTTTTTGTTACTTTTTATATAATAAAATTTATGATTTTTGATATTAACAATTGAAAATTTAATACGATATCACTGACATATATGTCTAATTGACCTGAAAAAATCTCGAAATCGTTAGTCAACTTTTTTTTTATACTCGTTTGAAGTTAAAATTTCGACGAAATTCGTTAGTTTTACCTAAAATTTCGAACTTTAACGTACACAAAAGAAAATTGGTCTAACCGATTGTTTTGAAATATGGTGCATAGATAAAGAATTTTATTGCGAATATTTTGGTGCAATAAAATTTCTCACGGACGAATAATTAAACATTTTACAAGGGTTTGATTGAAAAATAAATTGGAGAAAATACAGACAGATATTAGAAAATATCTATAGATTATAAGCACTAGAAGAACCTTACTGAAGGTTGATAATGTTTTATTGCATCTTATGTATTTTTCGACACTGAATACGATGGTATAAATTAAAATCCACGTGCAACAATAGTTTTCTAATTATTTTATTTTATTTTGAAAATTCAGTATTTTCGATTATTATACTAAATACTTTCTATTTTATATTTAGATATTTATTATTGTCTATTAGTTAAAACTTTGTTCAAGATCACTTTATTGAAGAAATGATTTATCGTTTCTTTAAAATTCAATGCACTCGTCAAGAGAATCCCACCCGACGAGTGAAGTACACACTTTTTTTAAATTTTTTGCTTGTCACGCATAAAATTTCTTTAAAAAAAGCTCATCAAATTGTTCTTAGGAACGTGAATAGTTTAAAGTTCTCGATTTAAAATGATATACCTAAAAAGGCATTGTACATTTGTCCTAAGTTTTCGCTTATATATTATGATTAATCAAATAAAAAAGTTTAGATTAATATATATTCGAATTAACTTCCATAATGTTTTAATATCAAATTTAATAAAATAATTTTATATTTTTACATTAATATGCCATGTGGATTTTATATTATATAATATGAGCTTAATTTTCCAGAACTAAATTTTTTCAGAATGCCATTACTAGAGTTTAATTTTCTTTGAGTTCAATTTTTTCGCTCTTAATAATTTTCACCGCAGTATAGTTTGTGTTCAGTGATATACATTTAATAAATATATCGGCCAAATACTTATTATAAAAGTAAATAATCCAATAAAATCCAAGCACCTCATCTATTGTTATTTCAACACGGACAACATATTGACGTTTAGTCAAGAGGACTTATGGACATCTTTACGATGCCAATAGTGTGATAACAATTTAAATTTTAGAACAAAGAAAATTCATTGCATTCGATTCTAAATAAACGTCATGAGATCAATTTTATTAAAAAAATAAAAAAATTAGTGGTTTTTCAGTGATGCTTATTTTTTTCCCCACGGAATAACTTTCTTATTGAAAATGTGCTCAGATGATGTAGAATATGACTTTTTTTGCGACGTGCTTTAAATTAGATATTTTTCGAAGTTCTCTACAATTACTCAAAGTTTAAGGAAAACTACCGAAAAATTGAGAAAAAACAATACATATAACATAAATCAAATTTTCATCCTAATGTAGCAGGCGATTTATTAATTTATACCGTGGGGAAGAGGATGGATAAAAATCGCCGTATATAATATTTTTTTTTTTTTTTCTATTATTCATTAGTTTATTTATTTATTTATTTATTTATTTTTTAATTATTATCTTACATAAAATAATTAAATAAACAATAATTAAAAAACAGAATCTAAAATTATATGATATTAATATAATATAATATATTGTCATATTATGCTTAGTGGACTTCCTTTGTCGACTATTTAATAAAAAATTCACTACCCATTCAAATATTTTTTTAACTACAGGGAAGTCAAAAAAGGTGAAGAATGTATTTTTGGAATTGGCAAAGCATATTTAATTTAGTCGTAGATACAAATGATGGGTAGAACAGTGTATAACGTATTGAAATTCCCCTCCTTTACATTTTTTTGGGTTTGCTATAACAATTTGATTCAGGATCCTTTAAGAGGTACACCCATCGTATTATCCCAAAAATAAGCAGAAAGGGATTTCAAAAAAATAAAAAAATAAATAACGGAAAAGATTTTTGGTAAGCGATATGGTAGATGTGACTTAAAGGTCACATCCTGAATCATATTGTATCCCGTTGACACGATGTTTCAATCTTTAATATTGTAGGAGTTATAGCAAAACCAAAATACGTGTAACGATATTGAAGGAAATTTCAGTATGTTTTACACCGATATACCGGTATCCCGAACGGTCTATGACTAAAAATTAATATGCTATGTCAACTCTAAAAATACCCTCTCTCCCTTTGACTTATTATATAAAATAACATGTCTTAACTTTCTGACTGATTCATCATCATCTGGCCAGAATCACTGAATCTATAAGAATGAAATTTGGTCAGTAGTTTCGTTTCATAATGTGGAGCCCCATTAAGACAGGATTTTCCAAAATTCAACCCTTAAAGGGGTTAAAAGAGTTAAAAAGGGTAAAAATGAAAAAAAAATACTTAGAGGGAACCGCTTTAGCTATAATTATGATATTCAGTCAGTAGTTTCGTTTTGTGATGTAAAAATCCCCTAAGAAAAAATTTTTCAAAATTTCACCGCTGAAGGAGTTAAAAAAAGTTAAAAAGGATTGAAAATGAAAAAAAAATCACATAGCTAGGAACATTGAATTATGTGTATATAACTTGGTCAGAAGTTTTGTTTTATGATATGCGCGACACCCTAAGACAGAATTTCTACAAAATTCAAGGAATTGAAAACATTTTTAGCCAAATTTTTCTGAAAATAAACATAAATACTCTGTTACACAAATAATGAAAAATTTATTCCCTCATATTTCATAATTCAACAACCCCTAAGGTAGTTAAAAGAGTTAATACTATACAAAACAACATGACCTGCCTGATTGAATAATCATCATCTACCCACCAAAAATGTCCGGCTAATACTTCATTTTACTTTACTTTACTTTACCTTTTTTTTATCTAATAAATACAGGTAAAGAAAAAAAATTAATGAGAAAAAAAAATCTTTTGGAAAAATATACAAAAATTTTTTTTATATTTCCAAAATTTTCACGCACTTAAATATTTTTCATATTATTTTCTACCTATGTTTAAATATTCATAACGTTTGGATCAAAAAATGATGGTTTCCGAGTCTTTTTTGTTAAATTTCAGGTAGTTTTTCTCGAAAAAATGAATTGAAGAATTGAGAAATTCAAAAAATTACCATCTCTAAAATACCAACTTGAGGAAAATTTTGTTTCAAAAAACTGCTGGTTGAGACTTTTGAACAAATATTACCATACAAAAAAGTGTTTACAAAATAAAAATAATAATAATAATAAAGAAAGGAAAAAAATACAAATAAATAAACATCGTTGTGAAAACACTCTCCTTCACTTCGTTCAGAATTTAAAACGGTAAATTCTTTGCTCCACAAATATTCAATTGTTTAAAAAATTAACTCAAAAAGTCTTTGAAAATGCATGTAAATCTAAACACCACCTATACCTGAAATATAATAACAGATAAAAAAAAAAGTTATAAGTAACACAAAAACACTGCACACGGGCGAAGGAGTCTGGGTCAAAATCCCGACATTCAAAATCCCGACAATCAAAATCCCGACGTTCATAATCCCGACAGTTCAAAATCCCGACAGTTCATAATCTCGACAGATTACATTTTTGAAGTTTTAAATTGAAAAGCATTTTTACTATTTTAACTTTTGTTTACATTAAAAAATGAAAAAAAAACATGTTTGTAATAAATTGTTATACATTTTTTTTAATACATTCGTCTAAATATTACAATTATATTTTTTAATTTAAAAATGACAGCAATAAATATTTCCCAACATTATCTCAAAATAAAATATTGTCGTTATCTAAGCGACCGGTCGAATTAGCCATTAATTTCGCGTGTAATCAATTTGCAGTATACAATATCGAGATATAATATCTTGATAATTGATAATCGCATGTTACAACTTATACGATTTGTGCGACTTTTGAGAAATCAAATAAATGTACAGATGAATTTATACATTGTTATCGTCCGTTCAATTTTTGTGAAGCTATTCAAGAGTAAAGTAGAGTGATAATTACTAAAAATGGACGAAGTTTGTGAAATCATTTCTTCACAAAAAGGAGGGTAAAAAATATCAACCGTGACATATTTGATTTTTTACGTGGTTTAGCTCATAATATTTCTATTTAAACACAATTATATTTTATATGTTATATTTTCCATGTGCTTATTAAAATTTTTATACAAATAAAATACGTATTTCTATTACAAACATGCTTTTTCTTCATGTTCTAATGAGATCAAAAGTTAAGATAATAAAAATTATTTTCAATTAAACCTTCAGAAATTTAATCTGTCGGGATTTTGAACTGTGGGGATTTTGATCTGTCGGGATTGTGATCTGTCGGGATTTTGATCTGTCAGGATTGTGATCTGTCGGGATTTTGAACTGTCGGGATTATAAACGTCGGGATTTTGACTGTCGGGATTTTGAACGGATCCCCGGGCGAAGTCGGGATATTCAGCTAGTGTTTACATAGATGGAAATAAAATATTTTTTGCTACGTGAAATTCTTATATTTATTAAGTTATAACATAACTCGTAACTCATAAGATTCAACACATTAACACAATAGAGAACGGTAATGCTTTATATTTGGTTCATTAAAAACGTAATACTTGTACAACTAACAGTTTTGATTTAGGTAAATGATTATGATGGCGTTATTACTGCCAGTTTAATGATACCAGTGCCTGTAAAACAACTTCCCAACTCTACATACCCATTGAATGTAGAGGATATACCATTTATTGAAGACGAGAGCAGACAATCTAATAGTAAGTACTTTATACTACTGTTTCCGATTAAATTGATATTTTAGAAAAGAAAAGAAAAATCAATGCTTTATCAAAAACAATTTAATGAGAGGGCATTAAGGGTATGCATTATTTTATGTGTACCAAAAATAAAATACTCTTAAAGTTTGAAGCTTTAAATTTTGAATTTTCCACTAAAAGCAGTGACGGCTATCTCTCACTTTTGAGGAGGAGGGGGTGAATTGAAATTATCGGTTAGTTGTAATTTATATAAAAATCTAAACTGCAATATTTTTATGAGTCACTAACAAATAATTATTTTTTACTCATTCCTTATTTTTTATTGTTAGATATAACCAAGGGGCTCCTCTCCATCCGGAGAAAAATGTGTACCCTCCGGGAAATAACTATACATATATACAACATGTACATAT
The DNA here is from genome assembly GCA_025469315.1 of Stegophylla sp. TES_Ste_2020. Taxonomy (NCBI): domain Eukaryota; kingdom Metazoa; phylum Arthropoda; class Insecta; order Hemiptera; family Aphididae; genus Stegophylla; species Stegophylla sp. TES_Ste_2020. The sequence continues at coordinate 8,984 of JAIPRM010003267.1, read as the reverse complement.
ACACTATACAGGTCCCCCCTGGAAATTTTTAATAACCACTTAGAACATAAGGTCTGAAATAAACACTGGATATTACTCTAGTTAAAACATTGATATAATTGAAAAAAAAATAAATTGTTAAATTCCAGTTATCCATAGTAAATTAATGACCTATAAATATTAATAACTATTCACGTTATAGAATTGAATCAAATAATTAATATATAAATACTCAGAGACAAAAAATAACAATGAGAAAATAAATTAAACATTTAAATAGGTATGTAATAATAGAAACAATATCAAAAAAAAGCTGTGATTCATAACATATTCGTCGGAACGGATTTGTGACCAAGATTTTATTTTTATTATTATTATTTATTTTTTTTTTTTTAAGAGAGGGGGAGGTCTTGATAAATAAATTAAGAGTTCCTACAAAGTACTTTAAAGTAGTTTAATAAACTAATTTTTTTTTTTTTTTTGAGATTCTAAGTCAATTTTCGAGGGGGGGGGCTGACCTCATGTACCCCTACGTGCCTGCGAGAACACCGACACATCAAATAGGCTGTAATCCATAAGTGCAAAACGTAACCTAAACGCTACCCAAAAACGTAAAAATAAATATCCCATAAGCGCAAAAAAATATCATCGTTTTAACATACCATAAGCGCAAATAAATTTTACTAAAATAAAAATCAAGTTTATTTTACTAAAATCATATTTATGATTTATTGAGCTTTTACAGTTATTATTATAAAATGTATTATGTATCATTATTATTATAGTGACTACCTAAAATTAAATACGAAATTTGAATCCCGCATTTTAAGTAATTCATCTTGGAGATTTGTTTTGAAAACATGTTAAATTATGATTTATTTAGCTTTTAATGTTATTATTATACAACATAATATTATGTATTTATGTATAATTAATATCAATTATAAATTTCAGAATTATTTTTTTCGTATTCAGTCTTAAATCACAATTTTTCAATTTGTCTATACCAAAGTGAAACCGGCCACATTTAAATTGTGCATTTAGAAAAATACGCAAAAATCCATTATGAGCAGATAATTCAAAACCATAATTAACATTTCAGATTGTCGTTTGTTACTACAAACTATTTACTTAAATGCTTATTAACGGTTATCGTAATTTGTAACAGTAAAACAATAAAACCTTTTTGAAACAGAAAAGTACAACATATTTGAGTACTAAACTACTAAATATAATAAGTTTCAAAATATTAAAGTTGTATTTTTATCTCACTACCAAGGTATAAAAGTGCAAATCAATTTTGCGCTTATGGTCTATTGGTAAAAATAAACCTTTTGAGCTTTTGGGTATCACCTGTGATGGCTCTACGTGTCATTTGTTGTTTATTTGGGATTTGGGTTTCCTGTAGCATTACTACCAGTGGCATATTTACGGGAGAGGTCCACGAGGTCCGGACACCTCCCATTGACCCTAATGATATCTATTTTCTGGCTGCATCCCAATAACCTTTTTTTATATGAATTCCGTCCCGGTTAAAAAAAACATATATCAATTCCGTCCCGGCTAAAAAAAACATATAAACCAATTCCGTCCCGGTTGAAACAAAGTTATATACTAATTCCGTCCCGGTTAAAAAAAATTATATACGAATATTCCCTAAGAAAAAATTTAGCTAATTTGATTGTTTATTATTACGTGGTTTAGTTTATAAGTATAATTCATAATATATTGTCACATTAAAAATTTAAATACTTAAAAGTTTAAATAAAAAAAAAAAAAAAAAAAAAACCTACTATTTAAAACTTACTATAAGATTAAATTTACATGATATTTCTTTAATAAACTCTAATTTTGATATTTTTAATGAACTATATTCAAACATTTTTTGTTTTAGAAATTCTTCTTTCTCTAAAATATGTTTTCTTCTTTTTTACTTCTCAACTTTATATAGGAATGTTGTTGAATGTGTTTCAAAGTTTCAATATTATCTATATTTCTAAATAATATATAGTTTTGTATTTTGTTACATTCGATTGAAATGATATATCGAGAAGGAATTAGTATATACATTTCAAAAATCCGGGACGGAACTAGTATATTTATTTAAACAAACAGGGACGGAACTAGTATATCTTTTAAATCGACTTTTACATATGGGACGGAACTCGAATGCAGCCTATTATCTAATCATATAAGATTTTAAATATTGTTTTTATTATTATTATTACACTTTCGTAGAACTAGTTGTCCAAAAGTTTCACTCGGCAAACATTTAGATCAGAAATAAGCTCTAGTTGATATTTTAGAGAGGGAATTTATTAAAATTCTCAATAGTTATTTCAAAATGAAGAAAAAACCTCAAATTTGAGTAAAAATACTGAAAACGTTAAAATGTAGTAAACTCGATTTGCATGAAATATATTTTAGTAATTTTGATGGTACTTTTAAAACTATCTAATTTAAATATTCACTCTTATTTACAATAGTGTCGTAATAACCCCTAGAAAATATTTTCAAACAATTTTAACCACTTTTGGGATTAATAGAACATATTGGAAATTATCTCATTTTTGTCTAATTCAATTTGAAATGTTTGATGTTATGAGATGAAAATTTCATAGAACTTACCTTGGGTACATATTATCTCATTTATGATAAAATAATTGGGATTTGGCAGCACGCCTAACAAGCCTTCAAACATCTATATAAAACTTAATTTTGGCGTAAAACAACGATTTTTTTTTAATAAAAATATCATTCAATTTTTAATTTAAGTTGTGCTCGATAATTTTTTTTTAGAAATTCATTTCTACCATGTTTTTATACTAGAGGTAAAATTTTCTGAAGCGAAGGCTCAATGAATTAATTTGTTAAAGCTTATTTCTAAAATCAGATTTTGTATTATTAATGTTGCAAAATAATTTAATTTTATCTTAAATTGCATATTATGTTATCAAAAATAATTAATAATGAACTTCAATAATGTTTATTTTCATGAAATGTAATTATTAATACAATTTCTATTGTAGTCTTAAGTCTTGAGACTCATAATGTGTTGTTGGGAATAGTAGGAGAGAAAGCTTTGTGTTGGGAAAAATTTTTGAACCCCTCCCATGAAAAATTCATAAATACGCCACTGATTACTACATAAATTCTGTGTTCTTCTAGTAACCATTCAAGGTAACTACTTTTTGCACTACTCATTCCTTCAGCATTAAGTTGTAAGATTCTGAGCTTAGGGCCCAGGTCTCGTGTCAGGTAGCCCATAGAAGAGCTGTTTACACAGTAAGATAGATTGGCGTCGCTCATATTTGCTGTAAGGTTATTAAAAATAACAATACAGCAGCCAATGATGATAAATCTGTAGCCATTAATCACGTTGCCCAGTATACACTAGGGGAAAGCGATCTACCACTGTACCCCATTTTACACAATATAAGTGCCTTACAAATCATAATGCAAACGTTCTGACATTTTTAGCGTTCGTGAACATACACAATAGGTATTTGATGACATAAATATAATTTTATCAAAGTTTACAATAATTTTTGATGTGAGAACATTCACAAATTACGGCCATACATTTTAACATATATATTTAGTATGTATAGGCATTGGCGTAAATTAGGATAACAATTTTAGTGAAAGAGGTTAATGAAATATTTATTCGTTTGATTTATCCCCCTCTCCCCTAATAGCATATATCTTTTACAATTTATAAAAATCTTGGGATATTTAAGTGGATTTGGGAGGGCTAAGTCCCTTCAAGCCCTCACCTAGTTTTGCGCCTATATATACAGGATGATTTTTTTTTAAGTACAAATTTTAAGAATCACCTTATGTTAGTGAGAGTAACCTATTTTATATTTTAAAAGTGGGGGACTTCAAAGGGTGCTTATGGCAGCTATCTCATTTAATACTGAATTCAAAACAAAATCAAATTCAGCATATGCGATATGTCATCCTCTAGACTCTTGTTTGCAACAACTACCACTCAACTTTTGAGATTTTTTTGACACCTGCATCTCATAGAATCTAAAATTCTCAAAAATCGAATGACATATCAAAATAGGAGCTTAAGGAATTTTATGGGAATACTCGTTTTGCATCAAAACAATAATTTACGAAATTATCGTAATAAATTCTTTTAAAAAAACTTTTAAAATTGGCTTTAACTCACATAATTTAATTTACATAGTAATTATAATAATTATAACAGTAATTTTTGACAAATTTTGTGTAGTTTTTTCCAAACTTTAAAAAATCTATTAAGAATTTTGAAAAATGCCTCTCAAAAGTAGCATCTAAAGATTCTAGAGCAAAATTATGATTCGAGAAGTTGTTGGTCGAAAGTTTTGGACAAGTACACCTAAGCAAAAACATGTACACATAAAAAAAAATTACAAGAACGTCATTGTAAAAACACTAACTTCTTCACTCCTCTCAGTATTTAAAAAAATGGAAAAATCACAACAAAAACACTTGATTTCATTGTGTATAAAAATGCCCTTGTAAATAACAAGAAGCTTAAATCATTTAACATAGTTACTTAAAAATACTATAAAGCTGTGATAATTTAAATAAATGCTAAGTTAATTGTATTTAAAATACTCTTCATTTCTATTGTTAATTTATTTATTTGACTAAGATTTTATAATAAGTTAAAATATTAATTTATATAACGCGGGAAATACATATATTATTTATTATACAAATTAATCAAAAATAATAATTAAAGAGTTAAGATTTTATAATAAATCAGAAATGTGGACACTTACATTTCAATTAAAGCTAACTATTCAAAAAAAAAAGTATAGTTAAAATTTAATTTTCTTAGGCAGCAGAATTCTTACTGAAAATTAGATGAAATTATTGCTTTCAGTTTTTTTACTTAATCATTATTGTTTTAAACACATTATATTTACTTATTAGTTAGTATTTCATTACTTAAAAAAATAATTTTTATACTGCGAATACTGCAAAAAATTAGGACGATAATAGGTGGAACACCTTATCTTCTCTACATCATGTATAATTATAAATTAGATTGTTTTTTCATACTTAATTTCAAGTGCCATTGAAACTACATAATTATGAAAAAAATGTATTTCCTATTTTTATCTACGAAATATTTAAATTTTAGGTTTCTTAAATGGCAACCACTAACATAATATTCTCAAAGAAAATACTGTTTTTAAAAATGTTAATATTAATTTTTTTCCCCTACTAATGGTTTAAAAACTATTATAAATAATTAAAGGGTTGAATAGTAGCATGAATAAACTCACAAAATGACAGTCCCTAATAAATTGAAATCATTGAAAAAAAATGTTACTTTCAAAGTAACGTATAAAATATATAGTTATAGGTACAAGAAATACACTAATTATTTTAACATTATATTTATAACACTTGATAAGTTATGCACAGGGGTGAAGATTTTTCGGCCCGGGAAAAAAAAAAAAAAAAAAAATCAGCCCATTTACAAATTTACCAAATAAGCTAAAAATGTATAAAAATGATAATTTTAACACGACTATAATTGTTATTGACACATTTGATACCATACAGTCATTAAATAAAAAATTTATCTAAAAATCAAAATTATTTAATTTAACAACTTGTATTTTTCCAATAAAGTAAAATCCGTATAGAATTTATTTTTCAATCTCTATTAGCATAAAGCTTCTAGATTAATGTCATCTAATGCAATACGAAGCCTGGTTTTTATGTATTTTAAAATAGAATAAGGTCTCTGACAAGCTACTTTAAAACAATTCAATACATGTATGAATATTATGATAGAATATGTTAGAAATGAACCAATCATTCATTTTTTTTACCTTATCACAAATTTCATTTAAGAAGATAATAGTTTTAACTGTGGTTGTAGATAACAACAATTTGAGTGTTATAATTTGATAATTAAAAACATCTAAACACCGACTGCAGCTACTGCTGCTAAAACTACAGTACCTTATATGGTTCAATTTTAAAGAAATTTTTCTATATTTATGCGATAAATTATTCGAAAGCACTAGTGCCTGAATTGTGGAATTTAGACTTCAGAGCATTTTCAATAATTTCCTTTCATGAAATAAACTGTCAAAATTAAATTAAAAAAAAAAAAAAGAAAATAGCAGTTAATCTTCAAATGACCGACATGTAAGAATATTGTAACATTGTAATCTGAAGCCTGAAAAATAAGGATGGGTATTGCTCCTTCTCATTTCCGTCTATATGTAAGTATCTCATAAGTCGAAGTATTGTCTAAAAATATATTAGATTTAATAAAATTATTAAAAATATTTCTAAAACATTTGTAATCTTTAAGACCATCATTAATGTACCTAGGCAATTAGTAATGAAAACTATAGAATTATGGTTTAAAACATTTTATTTAAAAAAAATTTAGCATTCCAAGTAACCTTCCATAATGGATTAAATGTAATCTGCATTTGGATCGAAAACTTTCTATTTATTTTTTACTTCAGTTTAATTAAAAATCCATAATATAACCATATGATTATGTACGGAATTTTATTATTAATAACGAATTTATTAGAGCAGTAAAAAAGTTAAAATCGTTCTAAGCCACCCATATTGACGAAATATGGTTTAATATTAGGTTAATATAAAAATTGTACGATACCCATAAATTGTAATTATGCAATTCATAGTAACAACAGATTATACAATTAACACAATTCATATAATATGATTTTTCAACAATTACTCGTATTTCATTGTCTATTATCAAAATAATAATTTTTTCTTTACCACAAAATACTGTTCTATAAAAATCATTTGAAAAAGCGGCCCCCAAATTCCCAAATTTCCGGCGGTCCAATCTAACCTTGGTTATGCTAGTTAGGCAGTATAAAATTAATTTTATAGATTTTAAAAACTACCCATACTAAATCGAAAAATAATTTCTTTTAAGAACAAATCTGCAACAATTTTTAATCGATTGATCGGGCAAATCTAAGTACACTTAAATCGTTTAAAATGCCCTCAAAATATTTTATAATTAAACATGTAATTAAGTGATGATTTCAAATCATTCATAAGTATTAATTTATACAATATACAGGCATAGGTAATAAAGTAGTGAACGATACATTTGTGTCGATATCGGTAAATAACGTAACACAACCTATCTCTGAATACTAATAAAGTTTTAAACTGTTCTATAGACTATATACTATTATAATATAAAATATTTACCTATCAATTTATTTTTATTTATAATAAATTGTAAAATAGTCCGAAGCAATGAGTGGGGTCCACAGGTTAAGTGAACATTTTAACAAAGAATCAATGCGCACTAATAAACAAAATTTAAGATAATATTATTATAGTCCATAAAAAAAGTTCATTGCAATATTTGTTTAACTGTTGAAATTGTCGACTGACGTTTTAAAATTATTGTGCAAGTATCAATACTATATAATATAATTATATTATATAATTAAGTATATAACCAACAGTAAAAACAAAATTATAAATAATTTTAAATCTATGAGAAAATTAATAATTATATTTAAATAATAAGTGTATAAAGTGTATCTCCAAATGCATGAATAGATAATTGATTGGAAATGAAATCACTGTATTTCAGGTTCTGTAGCAAATTACCATCGTATGTTAGCCACAGTATCATCTGATAGTAGTTCAGTATCCAGTCCACCGACATCACCTGATAATGTCTCTGGAACAGCGAATCATACTCATCCGGACAATTATCATAAGAAAACTACAAAATCTGACCAAAGAAGTGGGCAATCCACTAAAGACTTATCAAAAGATCTAGACGCTGATCACTATAAAACAGATAAAAAAGGAAAAGAAAAAGATATCAAATTTTATCATAAAATCTTATCTAGTACAGGTCTAGATAGGCTATCAAAGAGTGCTAGTTCTACTGGTGTTTCAAAAAATACTGTTTATAAAGACAAGTCAGAGAAGTTACGGCACGAACACGATGATACAAATTTATCACCCGTAAGTAACACTCAATCTAAACAATCATTGATTTAAATTTTAAATTTTAAATGGAATAAAAAACGTCAGAAGGTATCTATTTATGCTTACACGTTAAAAAAGTGTGTACTTCGCTCGTCGGGGTGTTCTTCGCACGTCGAGTAGAATTCTCTTGACGAGTGTATTGAATTTTAAAAAAACGATAAATCATTTCTTTAATAAAACGATTCTGAACGAAGGAATTTAAAAGTATAAAAAAAAAAATGCAAAAATTTCGGACTGCCGATTTATAATTGGACCCCGGTACTGATGCTTCATAATGGTATCACCGTTCTACTACGCCACAGTATCATATTTAACATTCTTTTGAAATAGTAGGTATTTAGTATAATAAACGAAAATATTGAATTTTCAAAATAGAATAAAATAATTAGGAAACTATTGTTGTACATGGATTTTAATTTATACCATCGTATTCAGTGTCGAAAAATATATAAAATGCAATAAAACATAATCAACCTTCAGTAAGGTTCTTCTAGTGTTTATAATCTATAGATACCTCCTAATATCTGTCTGTATTTTCTCCGATTTTTTTTTCAATCAAACCCTTGGAAAATGTTTAATTATTGGTCCGTAAGAAATTTTATTGCACCAAAATATTTGCAGTGAAATTTTCTACCTAGGCACCAAATTTCAAAACAATCGGTTTGGCCAATTTTCTTTTATATACGTTAAAGTGCGTAATTTTAGGTAAAACTAACGAATTTCGTCGAAATCCTAACTTCAAAAGGGTATAAAAAAAAAGTTGACTAACGATTTTTGAGATTTTTTCAAGTCAATTAGAAATATATGTCAGTTAGATCATATTAAATTTTCAAGCCCTAATATAAAAAAATCGGACATACTTCGCACGATGGGTGTACTTCGCACGACGGGTGGTATTCTCTTGACGGGCGTATTAAATTTTAAAGAAACGATAAATCATTTCTTCAGTAAAACGATTCTGAACGAAGGAAGTTAAT